>JAGTTH010004804.1:0-11943 GCA_022606485.1 Agraylea sexmaculata
AATTGAAAAAAAGCGATGGTTTATTAACACAAAAACGTATCAAATGTTCAAATTTCGATTGGATTGATTTGAACACATTCATCTTTAATTAGCCAAATTAGATTTTATTTAATTTTATAAATAAGCTTATGATATATGTAGATACAACTTGGGTTACAATTTGTTAAAATCGTTAAGAGTACAACTGAATATTAGATTTTTAAAAGACGTTTTATCATTATAACAAGGCTTTTTCACTGACTACAAAAACTATAGTCATGGGTTTACTCAAGTGAATTAATCGCTTATTTCGATAACACGACAATAATCTAATAAAATCAAACTATTTAAAAATTTCACTCTAATTCGAGATGGATCGATATTTTACGAGAGTTTTAAACGTGGTCGTTTTGTTATCTTTTTTCAATCTAAGTTGACCATGTATTTGTGTGTTACATCAAGTGCTTTTTTATGAGGGGTCGTTTTAATCTCTGAAAATATAAGGCTTTTAAATATAAAAACGATCCGTCAATGTATGTGCGAAACATCTGTTGGTTTTCGTTGGAAATTAATTCGGCGAAAGTCTTTTAAATTTATTAAAAAGGTAGATTAATATAAAATTAATCAGTCTTGATTGTTTGTATGAGGCGCTCAGGATCAAAATCTATCAAAGTTATATTTGATTATCGAAAAATTTTAATAAATAAACCTATGCAAAGAGGATGAAAAAATATTTTTATCATACATATTGCTATATTATTCGGAAAATATATTAACTGAACAATCTTCAAATCATTTTTTTTTTATTTGCATTCAAATTTATAGTTTGGCCCATGAATATAATAGTTGATGTATTATAAGTGAAGATGTACATCATATAATGTTTAGTGAAAATATCAGACAGTTGAAATAAAATAATACAATAATCAAATAATTAAGGTAATCATTGCAGAGCTCTAATACGTCAAAGCATTTCATTACACCCACTTGGACTAGGTCTGTTTATAAAATAATGATTCCAAAGAAAATAGATCTTGTGTTTGTGAAATCCTCAAATAGATTCAGGGACGGGGGAAATAAATTTATAGTTTTTAATGAGTTTTCAATCATCTCGATTATTCTGTCATTTAAATTTTGAATTCATCCATCTCATCGATATTGACAAAATCAGATTATCTAGTGAAACTCACCCCTTAAAATATATTAAATCAATTGTGCGCATATGTTTTTTTCCGAAGTTTCCAGCGTTTATTAATGAAAGGAGTTCGGTTATGAGAGAAGTTTCAGTCGGTGAGGATTTGAGATCGGGGAGAATATGATTTTTCGTATTGGTTTTACAATAGGTATGGTTTTCATGTTGTGTTTAAAAGTAAAAGGTTTCTCGATGAAAAAAAATCATTCATTTAATAAACAGTTTCACTCACTGGATATCGATCTTCGGGGGCTTCGAATTATTTATTCACACAACTTTAAACGAATCGTTTTCACATTCTGTAATGGTTAAAGCAATTACGTGTTACTTAACAGAATGCCAAATAACCACTTGTAGGATATCACATATGAATAGTCTAGCAGATAGTAAGAAACTTTTACCAACAAATTTTATGAGCATTCGAAAAATTTTCAACTCGTAACAAAACAGTTTAATTTTACGATAAACGCCCCGAAGGGTTTATTACCATGGTAAAATATTTAATAGTCCCTTCAGTATTTACCTTACAATCCAGAAAATCAAACCTGGATGAAGAAGATCGATCGGGATTTTATTAATATTCCCAGTCGTAATAACCAATCATTTTTTTTACTTCAACGGGATTTGAATCCATGAAGTATTTGTAACCCCTGAGCTATTACGCTGGCTGGTATTTAGTTCTTTATTTTATCTAGTCATTGTATAATAATCCTCTTAAATAAATGTTCTTTGATATCTGCCCATCGTAGCAAGATTAATTATTCATAATTATATTTTTTTAAAAACAGAGCAGTTCATTTCTAAACGATTAAATTTTATCGAAGGAGAGATGAGCTTCACTTTTTCATATATTAAATAAAATCAAGTAATTGTGTACAGCCATTAATGAAAAAACTAACAGTGATATATGATAGTATTGCCAATATTGTGTATATAATATTGCTTTATTTTTTTTTAATTGTACCCACACTAATGAATATAAAAAATACAAACTCACAAATACTAGGGATTCAATGTAAGACAACGATTTTTAATAGACGTATAATATATATTGAATTAATGACTTCTTATACAATTTGTCTGAGAGGCTCTTACTTAATAAAATAATAAAATAAAACCAGGCAATCAAGAGTGCTTCATTCGTAAAAATCCAACGGCATTATATTTATTTTGTCTTGGGTTATTACGCTTATTTTTTATATATATTTAAATCATCATTTATCTTCAAAATAATTGCCCATCGTACGTAGGAATAAGAGGATTCAAATACAATTTCGATTGATGATAATTATTCTCCGAATGTCAGATAAAATAAAAAAATCACCGACAATCCCCAAAAATAACAAATTCATGACGTAATTGTCTTTCAATTAGGATATTTGGAGATTGTAGCTCAAAATGTAGCCAAATATAATTAGACTATCGAGTTAAATTACGGTGTAACGACGTTTATTGAAATAAACAAAATTATTGATAAGCAGAATCAAATTACAGGTTAGTTAAGCGACTTTAACTCGAATATCGAATTACCGAAAATAAGGGATTTACCCTCCCCGTCAATTTTTTCTTTCTCCCAAATTAATTAAATAATATTCAGTTTATTTTACATTGTAGGTCGAAACCTAACTAGATTGTACAATTATTAATAGAGTACGGAGCTAATTGTATTATCGATGTAAAATTGTTTAAAGACGAATCAAGCACGTAACTGAATTATCGAGTTTGGTTATTCGTTTAAAAGCAGAACGACACTATTTATTTTATAAAAAAAAATCACTGGTTGTAATTAAATAAAGAGTTACATTTATTACTGTTTGTTTGTATATTTTAGAACATTTTTATTCGCAAATTATTAACATTTTGTCAAAATGTAGACTTCAATGAACTTATATCTATAGAAGTGTCATGTATATTTTTTTCATACATCGGAACATGTCCGTCACTACTACATGCGCATAATATACATATACTTCACACTTAGGCGGGCTGTGGCCACCTGCAACTACCTAGTCCACAAAAGTTCGGTAACCCGACACTAAAGAGCAATTTTTATCTTATAGATGATCATTTAATTTGTTGCATTTTTGTACTATTTTTATAGTAGTCTAATATTAAATACACTTGAAACAATGAAATTATGTCTATAGAAGGGTCATTAAATACACGGCTGTGGCCACCTGCAAATACTGTAGTCCCTAAAATCCGAGGCTCGAGAGCAACAATATATTTATTATAAAATTGTTTAAATAGTGACATATTATTTGTCGTTAAATATATCAAGCAACTTTAAATGATGCGCTTTATTATATTAGGTAAATTTTATTACAAAGATCGACGAGTGACAGATAAACAGTACGAGCGGTTAACGCATCATACGAAACCTTTGGTGAGAAGAACGACACATTTCTTCCAAAAACCTTACAATATTAATATAATAAGAATACACATTTATATATGATTAAAATATCAGAAGCTTAGTTATTCAGGTCAATAATTGCATATCCTCTAAACAATAAACTATACATTTCTCTCAAAGATGCAATAAAAGAAATAATAGTAAAGGTTTTTGCAAATATAAATGACGCCTTTTCTGAACTTGTTCAATTGGATGTAACTTAATTATCGACTTGAGTTAGTCAGGTCGATAATTTCATTTCCTTCGATGTAAGAACGACACAAAATATGATTTTTGAATACAGACCATACAAATAAATAATGAAATACTTCTACATTCGTTTAGATTGTACTATAATAAAGAATTTTAAGTGGATATCGGTCGATATTTTATGAGAATTCAAAACATGACCTTTAAAGTTTTCATCGTTCTTTAAAATAATGTCAAAGCAATTTTTACTTAAATTTCATTGAACAATTTAAAAGCCCTTTAACTGAAAAAAAACCTTCTCTCTATGGATTTACTTATATTTATGTTTGTATGGAGCATTTTAAAATTTTAACTTAAGAGTTAAGATAAGTAATTTGTGTAAAATATAAAAACTATCGATAAAAGTAATGAATTGGAAATTTTATATTGCAGACAAAGGTAATTTTTTTTAATAATATTTGCTCAGTCTTCCATTTTAGGATAAATTAGCACTAATATAATATTGAATATTGAATAGGGTTTTATGTGCAGTTTAAGCACTTTTAGCGGAAATAAATATTGTTATAAATACAAGTTAAATAATTTATATGATATATACTTACATTTCAAAACATATATTTTTGTTACTAAGCGTAGTTTAAGATAAGAAAATAATAAATATAATTTTTAACCGACAATTGTATATTATATAAAAATGATAAGAGCAGACTTGCCAAATTTTACAAAAGAAAAAAAAATAGACGAAAAATCAAAATGACACATTAATTTAACAATACAATTATTATTTATTACACTATATAAAAAAAACATTAATGGGTTATATATAACGACTAGGAGATTGGGAATAATTTTAATAAAATCCCGATCGATCGTCTTGATACAGGTTTACTCTAATTTTATGGATTGTAAAGGTAAAAACTGAGACAATGAATTGATCCTGAAAAAGTCTTTAAGTAACAAAGTAGATCAATAAGAATAAAATACATAAATAAGTCATGAAATATATACCTTAATTCGACATGTGTCTTGAAACTCAATAAATCGTTAATTATTATTTTAATAAATTAAGATAAAAACCGCTAAAAATAAATGCAAATGGTCAAAATATAATGAAAATTTGACATCAACGCATTTTAAATATATTTTTTGTATCGTAAAATTTTATAAAGCCATCTAGAAAATCCCCTCGGGACGTTTATAAATAAATGAATAAGATTTATGTTATTAAACCTACATAAATAACAAAGTGTTACGTATATTTATTGCATTTAAATATGTGTATTGATACTTAAACATTAACGTTAAAAAATTCCTCTTTAATGGTATTAGAATCTAAAAATCAAATATTTAGGAGTTACGCAGTCTGCGTTGGGTAAGGTTAGGTTTAGTTAATTTAAATGAAAGTCCTGTCATTGGAAAGACGTGAAGGTTAGGTTAATTTGACCTAGAGACGATGGTTTACACTTATTGGCAATAATTTATTTAGCTAGATTACAAATTTTCACTGTCACTCGTCTGTTGTAAATAAAAGTCCATCGGGTGGGAGTTTCGAATAATTGATATTGATTGAGCTTCCTATTCAGAATACAGAATGGCAAGCTCTACTTTATTTAAATTTTTTGTATCTCCCATCTGCTGTTTTCACACACATTTTTTATTTTATTTATTTTTTTTGTGACAAACAGTAATTATCGGGTCGAAGTTTTGAGGTGCGTATTGACGAAAATACGTGGATTAAAAATGAAACGAAGGCGATACCGTGAAATATTGAACGCGGCACGTTTGTAATTATAGCAATTCGATAAAGTTCCATATCATATGCAAACAGTGGCCAAACTTACACAGATATTATATTTTGATAATTTATTTCGAAGCGGTAGCTATCGGTTTGTTTATTTCTTTCATCTTGTTGTGTGGCATTGTTCATTTGTAAAGCCAACAAAGCCGAAGGAAGCCTTTGTTGGGAGGAAAACAGACGCGTGGAGTTCACACATTTTTACACGATTTTATTCAATATTTCGTCTCGATAAATATTAATTAGGATTTTTTAGACACAACAACGTGTTAATTCATTGATCTTAACTATTACTAGTTACACAGGTCACCGACTTAATAATCAGTATTTACCGTACAATATAGGAAATTACAGTAAACGTTGATCAAGACGATCGACCTGTATTTTATTAATAAAATATTAATTCAATTAATCATCAACCTCAAACTTAGTGTTTCCGATGAGTATATTAATTAAATTAAATATATTTTGAATTAACTCCATTTTTATGCGTATAATAAAATAAATTGGTAATCAAAAATTATGATTTTAAAAATTGCTGCGTCTTTCTGCTTTTTAAATATTCTTACATACTCTAATGTTTTAAACTATTACCGGAGTTTCAAATATAATAAACTCTTCTCAAAGAACTTTAATTTTATGATTTATTTTATATTTATTTAAGAATTAGTTTTGTCAATAATAAAGCGTTTCGCTTTAGTACAGTTAAAGGTACAATGTACATATTTAAATATTTTAAAATTATTTTTTACACAAGTTCGGTGTCGTATAAGCTACAGTCATTTTATCTGGGTTAATATGAAATGACAGTAGATTATTATTATAGGGTATAAGAAATAAAATTCGTTCGACTTTGGCACTTCTCTAGTAGTTTTTTGTGTCAATCACCCATAAATAAATAATAGTCAATGCTCTGAACTTTCTTATAACGTAGTCTAATCATATTAATTAATTAGGATTTGGTATCTGTACGTCCAAAGATCTTGAACTGATTTTAAGGATGTATTTATATTTCGTATAACCGACCGGCCGGATAATCGACGCTGTACTCCGTATACACATTCCTCATAAGGATTTCAAATAATATTTTTATTAATATACATCAAAATGACAGGAATTTCCCCTCATTCTGTTGAGGTATCATGTAAGCATTCTATGCCGTATATGAATTTACTCCCCGATATCATATTAAAAAAATATACAAAATATGTCTTTATTAATAAATGTGGTATTTGATTAAAAGCGCACATACGTTTGCATTTCTTTATTGAAAAAATAAACATTCGTATCATTCGTTTTCTCTTCTTTCCCCCGAATAACCATAAGCTGATATTATTTCATAATAATACCAAATAAAATTGTCTCTAGTTTACACGACATATAAAATGTGTAAAAATGGATATTCACGATAAAATTACATAAAAAACGTAGCTAAAAAAATAATCAAAGATGCAGTTTTCTATCTACATCAGAAACTTATTTATAAATATATAATGTGAAAACTTCGAAATATTTATTGTATCTTTAAAAACTACGCTCATACGTTTGTATATGCCTATTTAAAAAAATAAAAAGTCATTTTGTTCAATTTGATTTTAAAAAATAAATATAATGAAAAAGAATTTAGCTAATTTCACAGTTTGATTGCAGTTCTTTCCCCTAATAATACTAATCCGCTCTTATTTCATATTAATATGAAATAAAAATGGCTCTAGTTTGCACGACAAACACACAATATATTTTCACCTATGTATATTTAATAAAAAAAAATACCTACAAAAATCATTTAAAT
Organism: Agraylea sexmaculata; assembly: GCA_022606485.1. Lineage (NCBI taxonomy): Eukaryota > Metazoa > Arthropoda > Insecta > Trichoptera > Hydroptilidae > Agraylea > Agraylea sexmaculata. The sequence goes on from JAGTTH010004804.1 coordinate 7,364, forward strand.
ATTTAGTTTTACTTTATACTAGTTAAAAACAAGTTGTATCTACATAAGGTGCTTGTTTATAAAACATATTGTGTGAAAACTTATAACAATATCTTGGTGAAATTTTATTTATTTTCTCATTGAATTTAAAATGCGCACATTCGTCTGTATCTATTTATTTAAAAAAATGTTTTTTAAAAATAAATATTTATAATACAAAATAATAATGGCGACATACATACTGTGTCAAAAATATATTTTTACGTCACACTTACAAATCAATATATCATAAAATAAAATATTATATTTTAATCTTAATAATTTTAAAACTCGTAACTAAAGTCGGATCTATAAAATATCAGAAGCTTATTTATAAACATATTGTGTGAAAACTTATAATAATATCATAGTGAAATATCAACTTGCAGATGTGTTTTTTTTTATTAATAACCCATCGACTATTGATGAAACCACCCCCATATTAAAATACAAAAAAAAAACATTTTGGCTACTCTGAAAGCAACAATACAAATACAAAATTCATAAAGTGTATATTCATGTGGTTTTCATCATTTATCGCCAAAATATCAATCATATTTAACAGAGAATTTAAAAAAATATTTCACATCGGCCACACGTTTAATGAGTTAAATAGTGGAGATATTTTCAAAATATTTTTTTTATTTATATTCACAAAAGTGTGATAGTAGATCGGCCTCAATTTTCAGCCCCATTCTCTTGACTTCGGGTTCTTTTCAGAACAGTTCACCTAATTATGTGTCCCGAATTAACGAGCCTATTATCGTCATCGTCATATACTTAAACACTCGAATCCATTTATAAAGGGCAATTATTTGCGGGATTTATTACAATATTGACATAGGGACTAAAAAAATATATATTTTTAATTGGTAATTTGCTTGCCGAAAGCAATTTACATTTATAATTTTCGCGTCTCCAGTGTTTGTATTCAAATTGAATGCGTTTGAGTCAATGTATTTAATTTTCAAAATATCTACGAAGAAACTCACTTGAATTCGTTTCATTTCAATATTTTAATTAAAAACACGTCAGTCTAAAAAATATCACGAAAGCCTATGAAAACATTTCAAATATAATAATCACTAAAAACTATAGTTTATTTAACACAATAATCGGAATCTTGTAAAAGTTAAAACCATTAAATAGTTTTGAGCGGTGTCATTCTTTGGATTATAATATTAAAGTACTCATTAATTGATATTTTATCATACAATTTTTTTATTAAATATAATGTCTTAATACAATATGATTAGATGTTACAATATTAAGTTTATAGACTAAGTCTCTTAGTTATTTTAATACGGAGTACAATCAATTGGTAATTAACATAAACAAATACTTAATACTATATAAATAAAATTAATTGATATTTATATAGAGTTAAAATACTGTAAATTTATGGAATAATTAATATAATGAAATATGATAGTTGAGAATATCAACGAGAACAGCACAAGGCTTCTTCACTACCTGCAAATCAAGAATAGTCTTGCTGGTTTAATACAGTTCAACAATTATTAATCCACTAGAGTGTATAATTATGGAGAGGTGACACTATCTCGACCTTAAGGTAACTTACAGTACTGTTAATTAATATCCGATATTTGTCCTATGAAGATAACCCTTTGTGAATTTATTGTAGCCGTTTAAAAACTATGTCTAATAATATATATTTTCCCAAACAAAGGCATTTCCTTTTTGCATCAATTAAATATTGAACAGCTGACAACGTCAGCTAAATATTATCTATTGAATTTTATATTGTACGATCAATTTAACTTTAGAACAGTTCGATTCTTTATTTATTATTCACCAACTCGTGCAGGAATAGTTTCAATAATTTAAACTTCTACAGTACACATACATGTATTTAACATTTTTACATATAAACATACGGACGTTTTGCAAGCAACAATAATACATTAAAGTAAATAAATTTTAATAAAAAAAATAATAATTACATAAAGCGATATGGTGGGTCAGTAAGACAAAAACCCATCTACAAAAATCCTTATGTGAAAATTTATTACATGAAACGGAATCCTTCAAGGAAAACAATGTTTGCACAAAAATATTTATATAATTTTCACTTCAAGTTCACCTTATAAAACCTTCTCTCTTGTAGAGTTTCCATCAAACAATGGCTATGGATCGAATATTTTATATGAATATTTTATATATTTAAGTAAAAAATATTTTTGAAAATACGTAATAATAAATTAAATATTCACTTTGATTTGATAACATTTAAGAATTTAAATTGCTTAACAAACCAAACAATAAAACTAGAATTATTGCTCTAAGATTTAACTAGATCTTCAAATTGGTACTATTTTATGTATATTTACTATTGGGATACTATGAATTTGAAGTGAAAAACCTCTATATTACAATTAAGAAACACTTATATTTTTTTTTGTATCTGTAGAAATGTTTTAGTGTTAATGACCCATCGATATGAAATTAAATATTTTAAGTCTCTCGTTTTTAAATAAATTCATCTACCTGAATACAACTACACGCCGAGAGGGGAAAATTGCTTAAAGAAGCCGCCGAGGTGAATATTCAAAGATGACTTATAAAATGCAAATAGATGAATTATTACCGGGTAGTTTTACTAGAGTGGACTGCAGTTTATGTAAAAGAGGAAACTGTAATCAAAACTTAATATTTCATTTAATTGAATCGTTATGTAGTATTTTGCTGGACGTTCGAAACTAAAAAGAAAACGAACTACAACTTTGCGTTCGATTTGAAATAAACATAAATACTCAGCTCGGTCTATTTTTCACACAGATTTGACACTTTGACGACTATTAATTGAAATTTATGCAAATAAAGACAACTTGTTTTATTGAAGTCTCCGCTTTTATATAACGGTTACTCAATAATGTTATACAAGACCGTGAAAATAAGTTTATTTATCCGTCATTCACAATACAAGCTTCTTATGTCAAGTGGCTCTTATTAAGATGATGATCGATTATGTCTGAAATAATTACCTTTAATAGACTTTTAAAGCCACTCGATACGACCACCGAAAATTTATAACCACCATTGTTTAATTATCAAATACATCTTTAAAGATCATGGAAAATTAATATAGGGTTACCTAAAAAATAGCAAACAGGGGTAAATTGGCATAAAGTCTAAGGTTTATGCCTAAAAGTTCACGATCACTTAACCTGGGATAAATTCCCTCAAATTGGATAAAAATTAGATATATATTTATTTATCTAATGTATACTTATTATATTAAAGCAAGTTTTTTTCTTCAAAAAAGTTCCCCGATCCCTGACTTGGATGAAAACTTAGATGAGATAATTTATGAAATGTGGGAACTTCTTTATAAATACCTTTTTACTCTTTATACTATTTATGTATCAATATAACAATCATATATTCAGATTTTTTTTTATCATTTTACCCTTGTACAGGGTGGACAGGAATTAACCGAAAATATTTTAAGGGGTTGTAGGGTATCGCACAAATAATCAATTAAAAATAATATAATCATTAGTTAATTATCACCACGTATTTAACAGACACGTGTTATTTGACAGAAGCATCTGATTCCAAAACCGCCGAAACTCGATTCCAATACCATTTATTATTGAAATAATAATATAACAAACATCATTTATAGGCGAAGCACGTGTTGTGCAAAATCTTCACGTGTGTATATTATACATAATATTCCAATTGATACACAAACAGGTAAAATATTAGCCATATATCAGATTGATTTCATTTTGGGAATATAATACTATTGAATACACGAGCACTATTTCAAAGACTAATAACTATATTTTAGTAGAAAAGCGCCTCGGAAATTATTATGAAAAGCATTTGAAGTGTCGTTTTGTGTAACATGGGGATTAACTTGTTTTGATTCACATTGAATAATAAATGTCGACTTCATATTAAAGCATCTTATATTTTGAATACGATTATATATTTGTGTATGACAAAAGATCTTTATGTAATTTAATAAAAATTATTCACATGGGATATTAAATTCCTCTGTGTCGCATTTTACGTGAATTCGGTTATAATCCCTCAGAAAAATGTTTAAAGGATGTGACCTTCCTTTGTTAAAGACGTCATCTTGAAGGAGACAAGGATATTATCAAGTGGTTCTTGGCTTAAAATAACCCGACCTTCCGTTCTTCAATATTTTATGCGTTTAATAGCCGATCTCGTTTAACTAAAAGCCGTGTAATCCTAAATCATATTCATTACACTGTGAAAATGCACCCAGATATTGTTTTCTCTCAAGACATTTGGTACAAGGTTATTAACAGACCTAGTCCAAGTGGGTGTAGTGAAGTGCTTTCACATATTTGAGCTATGAGATATGAATCGGTTTTTCAAGAAAGGGAACAACTCATCTTCATAATGGCAAATGGCGTTTTTGATTAAATTGATATCTTTAGAGAATCAAAGGCGACAATCATTTTAAACATCTCATATTTTACATTAAAATATTTCAAAGATTGATAAACATACCTAGTCCAAGTGGGGGTAATGAAGCAGGTGCTTATTATTATTAAAATTTC
>JAGTTH010004806.1:0-17820 GCA_022606485.1 Agraylea sexmaculata
GTTTCAGTGAGGGCTCTAATCGAGGAGAAAATCATCAACAAGAGAACCACCATGCCAAGTGGTAATAATTTCATACTAGTTTAATTAATTAGAGTATTCTAAAAATGATACGCCTCGAAAACATTGCTCAAAGTATTATAACGTATTTTATTTAAAACATTCAACGTGTAAATTAATGAAGTAGGTATGTTTAGCATAAGACTTTGTCCTGAAATTAATTAACTCAGTCATCCAACACGTTGACATACCCTCATTCTGTATTTTCCTCTCATATTGTATTTTCCTAGACGACGATTTGCCTTCTTCCTAATAAACCGACTCGCAGTCGTTGCTCTTTTTGACGTACAACCTGGAATTCCCACATTGTAACATCAAAACTGAATAATAAGACTTTGTGTACTTTCCGTCTGCTCTGTACCTTGTTAAAGAATTTTATAGCATAGCAGACGGGGAAGTTATTATTCTGAGACAGTCCTGTTTATATCATATTATTATTGATTCACAATTTAAATACGTATTTATAAACACCACGAGAGCTTTCATTCTAAAAACCATACTAAGCGTCTTTGTTCAATTGAATAATCATCATATTCATTTATTATGTAGTCCCGAACCAGCAGATACAAGAGCTAGATTTTTTAAAACTATATTTATAGTTATTGTACCTAATAATTGACGCTTTTCCACCATAATATTTAATAGGTATGGTAATTGTATCATAATATTAGAAGCACAATTGTAGTTATGTTAGGTTACAAATCAAACCTATTTTCGTAATATTATATATGTTTGTACAATACGTGTGTAAATGAATTGATTTGATGATTAAATTCTAATGAATAAAGGTATTTTTCAAGAATAATATCTTCTAATCAGAATTAAACCTAACTTTACCAGAATTATGTGAAGGTGCTTCGAATATTAAGAGTATAAAATAGCGTCTATTATATAAAATATAATTGCAGTCAAAAGAACTGACCCTAAGATGACTAAATCTCTGTATTACTATTGAACAGTTGTATTAAATTTATAACACTATAGTGATTTATTAACTTTTATTTCAGACGTATAAAAATTAAATTCAATCGAACGTGTAAAGTAATGAATTTTCAGGCCTACGTCACATTAAATACGATAGTAGAGTTACTTAGCTACACTTATGATAGGTTTTTTGTTAGTTAGTGCCTTGTATGAGCCTCGGACGAGGCACTAATTAACAAAAAAATGATCAAAAATACAGCAAAGCAACTCTATTACCGTGTACGTTTACAGCGACGCACGCCTAGGAATCACAAGCTAAATTTTATTAAGTGTTGGCGTTCCCGGTGTTGCCATTGTTCAGAATGTGCCTAATATTATACATACATATATGTATTTCAGCCGAATTCCTTATTTAGCCACTGTGGCACCGGTAACCTCAACTACTCAAACATAATATGTGTTATACAGGAGTAAATTATTCATGGGGTTAGCACATGCAAATATCTTATTAGCAGGGCGCTAAAAGCAAGCGCGGCAAATTTGTATTGACAGAGCTCTCCATTTGAACCGAATGGCGGATGATGTAAATGAGCGCCGCGACGGACGGTTACGGTAATTTTAAATTTCAATTTGAATAAATACGTAGTCCGATGCAAACTTCTGGCCGATCCGTGCTTCGGGAAATTGCCAACGGCAAACTCTCATCCTCAAAAGTGATCCCCGAATCGCAATCGAATTTAAAAACGGCCGGCAAGTAGGCTCTTACTTTGGCACCTTTGTTTCCTTGCTGGCATTGCTCCCATTTTAGAACGAACTGTATGATATTAATCTTTTCTTAAAATAGACACGCGACATGTTTCCTAAATTGACGTATAAAATATGGCGGCATGCGGAAAGGGGTGAGATGATATTATATAGGGGGTGGTGATATTGTAAAATGGGGTGGCTGGGTGTTTTGCTTAGTACGAGTAAACGTCAAGCGCAGCTACGCAAACTTTCATGGCATCTTCATGCATTCATGCGACTATTTAGCTCTTTTAAAAGCACTGCATAAATTGTCAATAAATAAACAAACCCTCGGTACAAGCAAACTCTTTTAATTAAATCTTAATTTGTGGTAACTTCCACAAAGGTGGAATTATTTAGAATGCACTTCGTCATCGTATATACATATATATATTTGTTGATTGTATTGACTTCATGGTGGAATTCCATAATTTAAAGAAATGCGTTATTTGTAATCTACAAAGTAATTTTATTACTAAATGATTCTATAGTCTCTGAAGATGACTATAAGTTAGTGGTGGAAAGTACTCAGACTCTGTAATAAAATAACTGTGGATATTTCTTTACATATTTGTAAATTTATATAAGCTATTTGTTTATTGTAGAAGCCAAGAAGAAAGAACGGGATGTATAGAACGTATATAAACATTTATAGCAAGTTTTATTGCTAATGGCTTATTTGATTTAAATAAAATATATATATAAATATATAGACATATAAGAGCAAATAATTATTTTTATTGTTAAGTAATTATTGACTGAAAAATAAAAAATACAGTCCATTTTGCATGTATAAATGCAGGTGAATAGGGGCCGTATTCAATATATAAGTGTGATGAGGGTGTGTGCTTGCGGTGCGTATGCGTGCACACCAATACAACCCAGCTCTAGTCTATTCGTACACACACGACTCACTAACACACTATTATTATTGAAACAGGTTTTAAAATGGTATGGGACGGTCGCGTGGAAAGATATACTTAGTATTGGAAATATGTAAAGTCAAAAAATACAAAGGGTAAGGCAGGGTAGACCTTGGTTAAGACGGGGGTACGATTTCTATAAGGAATATGTGTGAATTTGTCATCCGATGACAAATTAATTGAATCATGTTTTAATGTTTTGGGTGGTTGAATTTATTTATTTAGTTAGCTGCACTCTCAGATTGAGGCGCCCTTTTAGTCCACCATACTATCTAGGTTAATATTTATTACTTAAATGCTTTTCTAATATACATATATTTTGTGAAAGGCCATGTTTGATCGTATGAGCGAATTCCCAACGTAGACATGCTCGAATAAATAATGCATTTCCGTACTCATTCACGATTTGTGCTTACATTTCGCATGTCAATTTGCGAGTTTAATGTGGAGATGGATGATGGAGACGCTAAAGTCTTCACCCCTTTGCGGTTAGAATTGTTAGGATTCAATTTGTAGCAAGTTCTTAATTATTTACAGTATCCGCTAACGGATAACAAACGAACAAGTGACAACCCACCAACTTTACACTATACATATAGGCACATTCTGTACTACATTCTACCCAATTAACATTGTTACTTATTTGTAAATTCAGATAAAAGCGGTAAAACGTAAATGGATATTGATTATTTATGATTATGTAGACATCGTTTTATTTGGAAAAATATTGTAGAAGAAATATTAATATACAAAATGTCTTTAATTGAACTCCAAATATTTGAAAGGCTTTCATTCATTCACAACACGACCATAAAGAATATTTTAAAACAGGTCAACAAACTATATATACAAATTAATTGAACTGTGTTGCCATGCGATACTAACAATATTTACCTTTTACTAATAATTAAGTTCAATAAAAGAAATAGTGTATATATTATGAATAAGCATAGACAAAAGAAAAAAGACCATCCAAGATTTGAATTAGGAGATTAAGCAGAAAAAGTTTATTGAAAAGTACGCCAATCTACCGACAAAATTAATGAATATTGTCAAATATGTAATTCTCGCATTTTATGCTGAAATTTTAGTATTTTCTTCTAAACAAAACTATGTTTATTTTAATTTTATCCGTTCCAATATAATAATGAGAGGTGTTTAAAATAATTCGCATTAGTGATTTTTTTATTTTTAGCACCATTTTTTTAATGTAATCTTGCCATTTTCAACCAAGAGAGTGACTAATTGAGATTTGATGTTATTAAATTAATTAAATAAGCCGATAATTTATTCTGGGTGAACTTGTATCATGAAATATATATATATATATATATATATATATATATATATATTTATAAATATTTATGGGTAAGCAATGGTTATGTATAATATAAAATACCTTTGGTCTGAGAAATGTGGGTGTATGAAATAATTCAGAAATCCAGTGATCCATTTGAGGCCCGCGAACATTGGATTTATCCACCGTCAACATGAGTTATCGTATGTTTGAATGAAACGCATTTAAAAATAAATAAAAATATATTACGAAAGCACTCGTTAAATAACACTTAAATGACTAGTTAAAGCTTTTTCAAAAATCACACGCGGTCGCGAAGCACTTACAAACTATATTAAAGCGTCGAAGCAGGAAGCGTAACACGTAATTAAATTAAACTTAACGGTGTATAAATAGAGATTATTTAATTAAAATAATAATAAAAATTAAATTTTGTAAATATGTTGCGGTTTGTTCACATGATCGAGGTCGTCGCGCAACTGACCCTTGAGATGATCTGAGCTGAGCTAAACTTGCAATAGCATCGCAAAAGTACGTTAACTGGTCCACGCACCATCATCCATTTAATCTTGTATAGAGAGGAGAGAGAACAGGTATTCATTATTGTCCATTTCAATACGGGGGTTAATTCTTAAGGGCGAGGGTTGAAGGAGATAGCGTCGGCCGGACGCAGAACCGACTGGGCCAAAAGTCGCAATTAAACATCGTAAATTCGCTCTAAAAAGGACAGATAGAAATGAGGATAGAGGAACAGGACATTTACATACAATGGGAGAAACCTCGTTTTTTTTCTTTTAAAATTTATGAGAAAACCCCGCCCTCGTCGAATGCCTTATACTAAATAAAATAATGACTATCTTATAAAGTAAAAATGAAATAATTAAAAGTATTCGGAAGTCATAAAGTACACTGAGATTATTATTAGCGGTTTATGTATTTTATTACATTTTAGTGTATTATAACATATAATAATAAATGAGAGATTAGTTTTTGTTTAAAACGGTATTTAAATGGACGTCTGTCTTGTTTTTGGAAATTTAATAATAATATTTATTTTTGTTATTTAGTATTATATATAATTTTAATAGTTTAGTAATTCATTTTATACAAATTTAATAAAATATCTATTAAAATCATATACGATAAAAATACAACGCCAAAAAAAACAAGAATTGTATTTTGACCTGTGAGGAATATAATTGTGTTAATTTTATGTAGTGCAGAATAAAAAATATATTTTAAAATTTTTTACCCCTGATTTACGACAATTTAAAAAAAACATATTTTTACTGATTAAAAGCTCATCTAGTTTGGTATGAAATATCAAATACTTGAATTGGAAACTCTTCCATATAATGTAAAAAAAAAATATTAACCTATCAAGAAAATACAAAAAAAGTTTAATAAATATTTTAATTATCATAAATTATTGGCTACGAATTTCCCCACTTGGGTGAACTCTTTTCCACTAATTCTGCCATCTACATACATATAGGGTTTGTTAGGTTACTTTATTTTATTTTGTATACATTCTATTTTTACATTTTTTTATAATATTATTATTTATTTTTATATATATGTACTTTTCATTTTTTTAAACCTTTTTATTATTATTGTTTTTGTTTTGTCTATAAAAAAGGCTCTTCTGAGTGTTTATATGGAAATAAATAAATCAATTCATTTAATACTCATACTTTATTTTTAACCCAGGTAATCTTATTATAACTTTAAATAGCTATTCAAGTATCAATATAATATGTAATAATTGATTTTTCTCAGCTAAACCTACATATAAGATTTTAGTTTAAAATGCATAAATTTGTTTGAAAAATGCAAAATTAACGTGACATTTTTTAATTTGATGTAGTGCAGTATAAAAATATATTTTATTATTTTTTTACCCTTAATTTATGATTAAATTATTTTTAAATATTTTTACCGATAACCGGAGTAAAATAAGTTAAGTATTCTACAATGTTTGTTGATTGATATTATGTATAATTTGTTTAAAGCGAAAGCAATCCTGAATATTGTTTGCCAAAAATATAAAGTTGACTTTCCACTCCCGACTTGTTTACAATCGATCAAGATTGTTTACCCGAGTTTCCTTTGTGTTGTCATTGTCGTTTTTATTTCATATTCCTCACACACTAAACACATATCTCTATTACCACGAGAAGAAGTGTATATGTGTACATTTAGTAAAAAATAAAATAGCATTCGTGAAGTTTATTTTGAAGATGATAACGAAGTGTTGGCGGTAACAAAGGCGCAAATGGAGCATCCTAATACCTCCTAGGACAGTCTAAAAAATATGTTTGTAAATATACAAATAGAAATAAATATAAAGGGACGGAACAGGCGTAATAGAATCCAAGACAGAGGCGTGCAATCAGTCCCATTTGAATTTAGAGTGGAATTATTATAATGTAGGGAAACACAACGTTGGCCGAAAGTATTGTGTAGTAGTATAAAGGTGAAAATACAAAGAAATAGAAGCTTATGAAATTAGCCGCGGTAGAACCTTTTTTGATTAGGCTACGAGGAATTGTTTGGTCCAATTCTGGCTGTCCTCAATTTGATTTGCATCCTCCTCTTTCTCGTTTAACCCTTGAACGAAGACGGACTGACATTTTGGTTTCAAAATACAAATTAAATCTACAATAGGGTATTCAAAATAAACGGACATGAAGTAAGAACTATTTAAACAGTATTCAATATAATAGTGAATAGGGTTAGTGAGTCGTATTGAAGCTGTTAATATTGGTGCGTGTAGAGATAGACTAGAGCTTGGTTGTATTGGTGTCCACGCATATGCATACGCACCACACGCACACACTCTCATCCTAAACTAATTTTAAATGGTTTAAATGCCCTAGAGGAATTTTTATTATAATATTATTTGTAAATTTATTACTTTTAGTTATGCTGATCTACCGATAGGGCGGCTCTAACAGAAAAAACGTCACATTTTAATTACAGATGTTTTTTAATGCAAGCAAGTTTAACACTATTTGTTTTTATTTTTGTAGAAGAAATGTCAATATGTACACACGCATAGAGGCTATTTAACTTACCGCCAAAAGCTGTGGTTAGTCTTATCTTAAGAATATATTATATTACAGTTTTGCTGTGTGACTAGTGTTGCGCCAAAGTCAAACGAATATTGTAATATTATACTTATATTTATATATGAAATGAAGCGATATAAATACAATAGGTAGGAGATAGACAACAGTATACACTTATTTATAAAGAAAAGATAGTGTTATACTATTGTCTCCCTGCCACATAATATTTCGTTTGACTTTGGCGCAACACTGTGTGTGACCAATCATGGCGGTTATCTTCGTATCACACAAATTACTCACAAACATATTTTGTCTTTTTACGATACATATATTTAATTACAAATTTTAAGAAATAATGCCCTAAATTCTTGTGTGGACATTCTGTTGATATATTAATTTAAATTATACGTATATTGATTGTATAACATATAAGTAGGAAGTTGTGGTTTCTTGTCGATATTATATTAAATCTACTAATATGTATGTATGTATGCGAGGATCTCATTATGGAGGGAGACAATCCGTTGTTATTGAATTATTTGTGGACTGGTCAGCTGAGTAAGGTGAGGGGTCAAACATCGTGGGAACATATCTCCCCTACTATTGTGATTTCATCCCCTATAAGACCAACACACCACCATCGTTTAGATTGAACGAAACAAGGTCAGGTTTGCTTTAATTGGATAAGAAATACTACATGACAGCTCGGTCAAAGATCATTAATTAAATCAAGGATGATGAAACCAATACACAGAGGAATGATATATTACTAAATTTAATTGCATTGAAGGGGATTTTTCATTCGGTATGTCGGTGATCTTAACTAATTACACAAGCCACCGACAGAGCGGCTCTGCTTGGCTTAATAATCGCCTCGGAATTAATTTATTATTTATATTATACTAGGGTAACTTTAATTAAAATTTTCAATTTGTTAATGTTTTTTTTTGTTCTGCTTGGTTTTTTAATAGGACGGTTATATTTGAGTTTTGAATTCATTTTTGCTTTAAAGTGTTTTTTTTATCGATTATGTTATGGACTTTGGGACCAAGAGTCCATTCAGGATAGAACATGTCTCTGCTTGCAACACATATTGCATTATTATTTGTTTAGTATAGATTGCTTGTTACCAACCCATCCAATTCTAGATATGGAATATTGTATTGTTTATATAGTAACTTTCCATGCAATATCTACCAATAGCTGTTTGTGTTTCTTTTACAATATTTGACTACTAGCAGTATAAATTGAAAGGGCTGCTAGTATCAAAAAACAGTTACTTCCAGTTACTTCTGGAGAGTCTACTGTTACTTCGAGTTACTTCTGGGCTGCAGTTATGCAGTGATAAATCATTATTCTTCAACAACCTCAATAAACGTCTCTTCCAAGAAAAACATTCTTTTCCTTTTGGAACATAAGAAAAACTGGTGTCAGAAGTGGGATCCAGCGCTGACAAGAAGTCCATACTTTGAGAACACAAATTGAAGGTCTAGGAAAACACCGTGAGCGAGGATCCATCTAAAGAAGAGGACAAAGAGAAGAGGAAAAAGAAGAAAATGTCATTTAAACTGTGAGTAACCTTACTTTCGATTTTTAAAGTAAAAGAACGTGTTTGCAATTAAAGAGTTGTTTGTAAATAGCAGAAAAACAATTTTCCCATATTCTAAAAGGTAAAAATTACTAATTTAAAAACAATTAAAGTAAAATATTCATTTAATTAACATTTAAAATGTCGAAACCCGTAGAAAAAGCTAGTGTAGACGCACACTTGACGAACTTTGACACTTACCCTATAGAATTCTTAACCTCCTTTATTCAAGCATTCGATGGCAAATCAAACGAACTTAGTAAATTCGTAAAAAACTGCGACTACGCTACGGAAATAGCAAAAGATCACCAAAAACCGGTCCTTTACAAATACATATTGTCTCGAATATCAGGAAAAGCAGACGCGATCATATCATGTAGAAATCTTAAAAATTGGTTAGAATGTAAAACATTTCTATTAGAAAATTTCCAACACAGTAAACCGTTCAGTCAATTTTTACTAGAATTGCAGACGTGCAAACAAAACAGACAAGAAAGCATATTAGAATTCACTCAAAAGGTTGAAAAAATTTACTCTAATCTCACTAGAGCGGCAAGGGCTGAGTCATCAGACCCGACGGAACTATTAGGACAACAATCCATGATTAAAAAACTAGTTTTACAAGCTTTTATGGTAGGAGTACTACCAGAATATGGTAATACACTTAGAGCTAGAGATCCTTCGACTTTCGAAGAGGCAGCACAATTTGCGATTAACGAAGATAAACTAATCAGATTATCTAATGCTCATCATAATAAAACTAACTTCAATAATTACGGTAATAGAAAATTCAACAACGATAATTTCAATAATAATTTTAATAAAAATAGATTCGCTAATAATAGTTATAATAACAATAATTCTAATAAATTCAATAATAAATATTGTACAAATTGTAAAATCAACGGTCATACAATAGATAATTGTAGAAAGTTAAATAACAAAGTATTTCGTACCAACACTGATAATGCAAACAATAAACAAATTATTTGTTTTTATTGCAACAAGCCCGGACATATCAAGTCAAATTGTTATAAATATAAACAGACGCTTAGTAATCAAACATCGGAACAAAATTCTTTTTTAGACAAAGAGAAAATAACAGAGAAACGAATCAGCCAACTAAAAATAGATTATTAAAAAGTGAGAAAATAACCGCGTTTATCAAAATTAAAACTCAACAACAAGACTATGATCGAGATTATTTAGAATTATTAATAGATAGTGGTGCTGAAATATCTCTAATTAAACCTATTGCGCTCAAAGATAATATTACATATAATGACTCGGATAAGATTCTAATTAGCGGTGTAAACGGGAACTCGACCGAGTCTCCCGGATCTGTACAAATAAATTTAAATATAGGAAGCAGCTGGATTACCCAGAAAATGCATTTGTTGACTCGCGCAACGAATGTGCCTCTCGATGGGCTATTGGGGGAAGATTTCTTAAAAAAGAATCTAGTTAGCTTGGATTATGATAGAAAGGTATTAACAATTAATAGAATAGAATTCCCATTATATTTTTATGATGATAAAAGTAAAGACGCGAATGTTAGTAAGGTGCAGATTGCACCAGCGCGAGCAATAACGATGATAGAAGCTTCAATTCTGAATCCCGAGATTAAAGTAGGACTTACACCAGATATGATTATATCAGAAGGTGTTTATTTAAGTCGTTGTATATCTAGAGTAGATGAAAATGGAAAAGCGTTAGTATCAATACTTAATACTAATGAAAAGCCTGTAAATATTCAACAATGTGAACTGATATTAGAAAAGTTCGATGAAAGTAAATCAGAATTACTAAAAAATACTAACATTAAAGTAAAAACGAAGAAAATTGCAAAGATATTTAAAATTAATAGTTCTAACACGAAATATAGAATAGATAAAGTAAAAGAAAATCTAAGAACAGGTCATCTTAACAATGAAGAGAAGGAATCTTTATTAGAAATTTGCGCGGAGTATAATGATATATTTCATTTGGATGGCGACAATCTAAGTCACACAGACACAATGTATCACGAAATAAACACAGGAGATAACAAACCAATATTTACGAAATCGTATCGATATCCAGAAGTACACAAACATGAAGTAAATAAACAAATAAAGAGAATGCTTGAACAAAATATTATCGAACCATCGACCTCTCCATGGTCTAGTCCACTATGGGTTGTCCCTAAAAAACAAGACGCTTCAGGTGAAAAGAAATGGAGAATAGTAATCGATTATAGGAAGCTTAATGATATCACGGTTGGGGATGCTTACCCCCTTCCCAATATCACAGATATTTTAGACTCATTAGGGCATTCTAAATACTTTACGACTTTAGATTTGGCTTCCGGCTTCCATCAAATACCTGTTAAACCGGAAGATAGACCGAAGACTGCATTCTCAACTCCTCTAGGCCTATACCACTATAATAAAATGCCCTTTGGATTAAAGAATTCGCCTGCTACTTTCCAAAGATTAATGAACAATGTTCTTGCGGGCATTCAGGGAATCAAATGTTTTGTTTACCTTGACGACATAGTAATATTCGCGGACACGCTTGAAACACACACACATAGACTAAGAGAAATTTTTAACGTATTACGATTGCATAATTTAAAACTACAACCGGACAAATGCGAATTTTTAAGACATGAAGTAGCTTATCTAGGACACATAATATCAGAAAAGGGAGTTAAACCCGACCCAGCTAAAATCTCTGTAATTGAAAAATACCCAACACCGAAAAATATTAAAGATATTCAATCTTTCTTAGGATTAGTCGGATACTATCGAAAGTTTATCAATAATTTCAGCAAAATAACTAAACCTCTAACTTCTTTATTAAAAAAGGGAATTCAATTTAAATGGGACTCACCTCAAGTAGAAGCGTTCGATACTTTAAGAAACGCCTTAATGACAGATCCTATATTGCAATATCCAGACTTCACGAAACCTTTTATCTTAACCACCGATAGCAGTAATTTTGCAATAGGAGCCATTCTAAGTCAGGGTTCAATAGGAAACGATTTGCCTATAGCTTACGCGTCGCGAACTCTAAATAAAGCAGAAACTAATTACTCAACAACCGAACGTGAATTGTTAGCTATCATCTTTGGGGTCCAGCACTTTAGATCTTATATTTTCGGAAATAAAGTACAGATTGTCACTGATCATAAAAGTTTAACTTGGTTATTTAATGTAAAAGACCCAGGAAGCAAGTTAGTCCGTTGGAAATTAAAATTATTAGAATATGATTACGAAATCATATACAAACCTGGAAAGCTAAATAGTAACGCAGACGGACTTTCTAGAATAACATTGCCCGACGACTCTCACAACATATTACATATAAACAGCAATAAAGATACGTATAAGGATTGCATAGAGTTTTACAAATCAAATTTACAAACCAATACTAATTATGTAGAAACCGATGAAAATCTTCTATCCCGTAAGGACAATCTAGTACATTTGACATCAGCCGACATTGACTTTAGTGAAGACACTTCTTCAGAAATCAGAAATATTATTGATAACCTTGAAGAATTAAAAGGTAAAACCCATAGAATAGGAGATATTTTAATTAGCAATTACAATGATTTTGAAATTTACCATTTGATTGTAAAACAAAACTTTTGGGATAACATATCTCATCCAGAAATATTTCAAACTTTTAATAATTTTAAAACCCTTTGCCAAACAAAGAATATTAAAACATTTTCACTTTCCAAAATAGAGGATAACGTTAAATGGAAGAATATTCTAAATATAATAACATTTGTATTTAGGAACACTGATGTCGTTTTCACTATTTGTAAAAATAAAATTATCACTCCTGAACCTCAAACAGTACCCGATATACTAAAAGAATATCATGACAGTCCTTTATCAGGGCATCAAGGATTTCACAGAACATATAATAGAATCCGATTAAAATATAAATGGAATAAGATGAAAGAGGATATTCAAGATTATATTAGAACTTGCGAATCCTGCCAAAAAAGAAAAATATCTCGTCAGAATTTTACCAAACCTATGGAGATTACTACAACTTCTAGGAAGCCCTTTGAGAGAGTTGCAATCGACATAGTTGGACCGTTACCACAAACCGAAAGCGGAAATAGATTTATATTAACCTTGCAAGATGATCTAACAAAATATTCTCAAGCATACGCAATACCCAACCACGAAGCGATAACGATCGCGAAAGTTTTAGTATCACAATTCGTATGTAAATTTGGTATCCCTATTTCAATACTATCAGATCAAGGTTCCGATTTTACCTCTAATTTGATAAAAGACATAGCAAAACTGTTTAAAATAAAAAAGATACAAACCACCGCGTATAGACCGCAATCAAACGGTGCTCTCGAGAGATCACATGCAACTTTAGCTGATTATCTTAAACATTACATAAACGATAGCCAGTGCGACTGGGACGATTGGATAGACTTCGCTATGTTTTCTTACAATACGACCCCGCATACGTCAACCAAATATACTCCGTACGAATTAGTGTTCGGAGTTAAGCCCGAATTACCCTCAGCATTAACACAAAATCCAGAATTCAAATATACATATGAAAACTATATTGATAATTTGAAATTTAAATTAAACAAATCACATGAAATCGCTCAAAATAACCTAATTGAAAACAAAATTAAATCGAAAGAAATATTTGATAGGAAAATTAGCTCTAAGATAAGTTTTAATGTAGGAGATTTAGTATACCTTAAAAATGAAAATTTGAAACCCAGAAATTGTAAAAAATTAAGTAACAATTATTCAGGACCGTACAAGATAATTAGTATAGATTCTACAGTAAATTGTACCATACTGATAAAAAATAAAAAAGTAAAGGTACACATGAATAGGTTAAAATTAGCTCGTATCAGAATAAAATAGATTAATAAAACGGATAATCTTGTTACAAATTTTTGCTTGCTGTGATAGCTACTGCAAGTGCATCACCCGTCAACGTAACTGAACTAAATACAGCAGGTATATACTATAACCATGTGGGAGATGTAGGTTTCATCGAAGGAGAATGGAACATTTTAACATATGTTAATTTTAAAGAATATGATAGGAAATTAGATATTGTTAGGAGAAGTTACAAGAAAACTGAAAAATTTTGTATGAACGAATTGATAAAAGATCTAGGTCTATGTGACCCGACATTTCCAATCATTAGACAAATTATTCAAAAATTGAATTAGAACACTCTTCTTTGACGGAATTAACATCGCATCATAGAATTCATAATGCTAGAACTAAAAGAGCATGGTTAAACCTCGTGGGCACAGCATTCAAAACGGTATTTGGAACACTAGACGAGAACGATGCTGAGTACTATAATAATGCTATTAATTGTGTCAAAGACGATGAAAAAAATACACTAGAACTATTAAAATCTCAAACGCAAATTGTCAAAACTGCTATTACAAACTTTAACAATACTATAAATAATTTAGATCGTAATGAACAAATCTTTGAAAGTAACTTCCTTAAATTAGAATCTTTTGCAGAAGAAATAAGCAAACACCTCTTTTCTTTGGAAACGAAAGAAGGGTTACAGGAACATTTCACCTTATTAAATGTAATAAGCAATGAATTATTAACTGAAATTAACGAACTCGCCAGCGCCATCTTATTTACGAAAAACAAAATATTGCATCCCTTTATTATAACAACCCGTAATTATTTAAACGAATTATTAAAGTCCATTCCCTATTTACCGAGTTCGATCTCATACCCCGTTCCTGTTGACAATAAACATCTAGAAATACTATTATCCCTAGTTGATATCAAAGTCTACCCCATTGACGACAGAATCATCTTCAAAATTTCCAATCCGTTGTGTAACTTCAACCACTTTAACATTTACAATTTAATTCCTGTACCAATAAAAAGACACGATAACCTTTATATGTTTATAGCACCTTCTGTAAATTACTTAGCCATCTCAGATAGTAAAAGTCAATATGTTATTATGACAAACTTAGAAAATTGTAAAATAGTTTATAAGAAATTTTATGTATGTAACCTCGACCAACCTCTGTACTCTACCTATGCTAGAAAAATATGTGAAACAGAAATCTTAGTTAATAATCGACAACTATCAGATGATTGTAATGTTAGACTTTTAAATGAAATTGAAGAAATTTGGCATAAAATTAATGTTAATACATGGATAGGCATATTCCCTAAACAAAGTTCAGCAACAGTAAAATGTAACTCTTCAGAATTTACAGATGTCACACTTAGAAAAACAATGTTGATACAAGTAGCACCCAATTGCAAAGTATATAGCGAAAATAGTTTTATATCAAATACTCAAATATTACAGTCTGATGTATACATTAACAGTAGCTTATCGATTAACCCCAAGTTTGACATCTTAAATGATGATTGCTGCAATACAAATATTTCAGGAACCAAAATAAACTTACCTTTAATCTCTCATAGACTGAATAACTTAAATAAAGATGATTTGCTCGTGGCAAGCCACAATTTAGATGATGTAATTAAAAGAATAGACTCAGAAAATAGCAATAATGTATTCAAAATAACCAATAGTGGATGGTTCCAATATGTATTAATAGGAATAGTCAAAATAATTGTAATTGTAATCTTGTATAAAATATTTAAAAAATTATATAGAAAATATACTAGAGACGGAAAAAGAGACGATAATATGATAAGTAATTGTATAACATTTAATATTTGTAAAAACACTAGTAAAAGAACTACAACTGTAAACAATATGGAATGCGAATTGGAGGAACTGGAATCTGAAATTGAAATACAACCTGGAAGATCATTGAGACGAAGACAAAGATTAGCGAACACCATACAGTGAGATATGGGATATCTCATCCAGGGGTGGAGGTGTTATGGACTTTGGGACCAAGAGTCCATTCAGGATAGAACATGTCTCTGCTTGCAATACATATTGCATTATTATTTGTTTAGTATAGATTGCTTGTTACCAACCCATCCAATTCTAGATATGGAATATTGTATTGTTTATATAGTAACTTTCCATGCAATATCTACCAATAGCTGTTTGTGTTTCTTTTACAATATTTGACTACTAGCAGTATAAATTGAAAGGGCTGCTAGTATCAAAAAACAGTTACTTCCAGTTACTTCTGGAGAGTCTACTGTTACTTCGAGTTACTTCTGGGCTGCAGTTATGCAGTGATAAATCATTATTCTTCAACAACCTCAATAAACGTCTCTTCCAAGAAAAACATTCTTTTCCTTTTGGAACATAAGAATGTAATCACTTCATTAAAAAATCGGGATATATACTAATAAATCATGTTTTTAATATATATTTATTCATTTTACCAGCGTAATAGCTCAGGGGATAAGACGCGTGGCTTCAAATACTGAGGTCATGGGTTCAAATCCCGCTCAAGTCAATTTTTTAAAATTAATTTGATCGGTTATTACGACTGGGAGATCGGGAATAATATTAATATAATCCCGATTGATCGTCTTGATCCAGATTTACTCTGATTTCCTGGATTGTAAAGTAAATACTGAGTCGGGCAGAGCCGCTCTATCGGTGAACTGTGTAACTAGTAATAGTTAAGATCACCGACAGAAAATTAACACGTTGTTGTGTCTAAAGAAACCCTCTCAAAAAAGACTTAACTTCTCAAAAAAGCACCTCAGGGCTTAAATAAATAAATGAATAACAAATATATATTTGGAAATACTTCTTATGTGCAACAATGCAACTATTTCTCTATATGAAATATTTATTATTAAGAGAAAGTGAATAGATTGAGTTTTTTTTATAATAACATAATATAGTCAATGAAGATTATCACTTTTTTTTCATTCTCTATTGATTATGACGATGCCTAACGCTGATTATTCTTAGACACTTTTTTAAATAACTAAATAATTAATAACAATAATCTACACCGATAAGAAATTATTTATATCTACAAGATAAATTTATGACCTTTTCTCAAGTTACATATTATATAAAATATTACGTTTTCTTCTGGGAAAAGCAATCAGGCGCTTTTTATTACTCACTAAATTAAACGAGATCGTCTTTTAAAATGAATGGAAATTAGTTATCCATAATGAAGAATTATGCTACAATTTTCATGACCATCAAAATGGTTTTCCACTCAATATTAATTAGTGTTTTTTGTATCAATTATTAAAAATACGACTCTGCCAATTGCAAAACCAGCATTAAATGTGTATTGAGAGAGTATTGGCAAACTTCGATGGCAATTTGACGATGGCATGATGTGGCATTTACTCTCCCACAACAATTAATATGAATCAATCATAAAATGTCGATAGTGTTCGTTACTTATGTCATATATTCATATGCTGGTGTTATATTCTATTGTTCAAGATGACAAAGACGTCCTTAATTGAACGAAACCCGAGACGGAACTAATGGTTTTCCTTAAATACTACGTTGACGTAAAATATTATATTCAGCGGTTATGACTTTTATATACTATATGTATTTTTTTATCCCAAACAAAAGGAGTAAGTATTATGGAACTTTTATTTTAATATAATCGTACTCTAATGTATGGATAGTTAAATTACACTCTTATTATCATAGTTTTTCCTATCATTATCATGTTACAGTGAATCTACATATATAGCCAGTGAAAGATTTTTTTAAATCGAGCAATGGATGTATTTCTAATAATGAACATACAAGTTTCTGTGTTAGGTTTACTTAAACATCCATGGAGACATACAAAAACATTATTGTATTTTATATTTCAATTATTTTTAATAATTCAGATATATTTATTTTCATTTTTTATTTTAAATGCAGTTTCACAACAATGAAATTTTCAATGATAGACTTTGTAGTATCGTAGTTGTTGCACCAGTCGAGGTTTATTCAATGGCGAACAAAATATCAACAGCGGGTAAACTTGGTGTTAAACGGGAACTTTCAACATTAAAATATAATACGCAAAATTAATGAATGTACCTGTAACTTTTAGTCATATTATCCGATCCTAACGAGCTTCTAAAATAACTACACGGAAATAATAAACTTTTAATAATACACTGGCATTAGTGATAGAATTCGTCTCTTTGTATGTTAGGCCGAAAAAGATAAAATAGCTGAAAACGTACGACCTGAGCTGAAACTACGAGCCAAATCTGC
>JAGTTH010004809.1:0-153676 GCA_022606485.1 Agraylea sexmaculata
TTGTT
Source organism: Agraylea sexmaculata (assembly GCA_022606485.1). Lineage (NCBI taxonomy): Eukaryota > Metazoa > Arthropoda > Insecta > Trichoptera > Hydroptilidae > Agraylea > Agraylea sexmaculata. The sequence goes on from JAGTTH010004809.1 coordinate 6, forward strand.
TGTGCATCGAATTTGTATGAAAGAATGATAATGGCCATAACAATACGTGTCTTTAAACGTATTTTGTGTGCCTACATTACAATAGAATATGATGATTTAAAAGCATGAATAAAATTATTTATAAAAGAAAAATAGCGTCCGAAATATTACGGAAATCTAATTATAGTTTTGCGGTGTGATCAATCAAGGCCTGAATAGTGTAAATATTGTGTTTACAATTCTTCTTATAATTTCCCCAGTATAGTCCCGATTCTCAAGTAATTAGTACGAATATAGTGATAATAATGGCGTTGTCTTGGCTAACAAAAAAAACAATTTGATATGTTTTTAGATATTTGTTTGACAATCCAAAGATGATATTGATTTGATATAAATACAAAGTTGTTTATCTCTAAAAATATTGAATTGGATTACCCACATTGTGATAAAACATATTAATTGAGAATATTTAAGGGGGTGGTAAGGTATCGCAAATGTAAGCGAAAAATAATATATTTTTATAATAATTAAAAATATTGATTAAGAATTTAACAGATAACACACGCGCACAAAGATTGGGGCACAAACTCTATTCAAAAAGCACTATTTATATTTTTAATTAATATTTTTTTCTCTTATGTTTGCGATACCCTACCACCCCCTAAAATATTCTCAGTTAATTCAAGTCCACCCTGTATATTTTTGGCACCTGTATTTAGTAATAATGAAATTCATTTAGGAAAACGTCTACTTTATACAAAAAACATACAACAACAACACAGGTGTAAATTTTTGGTGAATTAATTTATTTAGAGCATACATGCTGTGTCCAGACGATAAAGAAAAATAAACCTGTATATCACTGCTAAAAAAATGTATAAGTATATAAAAAATAAAATTCCCATGGTTAAAAAATAATTCTCTTGCTAATTATGGATCGCTTTCTTCAAACATTGAGCTACCTAACTCGAGAGCTAGATGTCAATATGTGCTGTAATTTTTGTGCAATCACTATATTGATGGCACAAATATGAACCGATAACTCTCGAGTTAGGTATCTCACTGTTTAAAGAAACTGGAACATAATCATAGATATAGACATTAGATATCGCATTCCATATAAGCAGTTCGTGTAATTTTGTATATCTCGTGAATTGTTGCACTCTTCTCTCCTATTCGATAAAGGCATAAGTCTGTCTCCCTCACTCAACACATTTCTAGTCATCACTGAGAGTGGTTGTGACAATACTTAACGCGATTAAAACGCAATAATATTTTAAACATGTTAAAGAAGTAGTCTTTGGTAAAAAGTGAGCCTAGATGTATTTGAGTGTATGTTTGAGTCCATATGACATGTAGTAACAATGCATTTACCCATTTTACTGTGAAATATAACTGAATATATTAAGAGAGATGTTTACACTATAATGTTTGCCAGGTAACTGATGTTTTTGGCCACTTGATCCACTTGAACTAAACACGCATTTAGCCACTCATGCGATATCTATGAATATTTTTCGTGTTAAATAGTAATTTGAATGTCTGCTTTATTGAACGGCAGGAAAACATAAACAAAGATTAATGACGATTTAAATCATCCCGAATGTTGAATGTGGCGGCGAACGAAAGTATTCAAATGAACGAGTGTTATTGTGTGTAAGTTTGGCGGAGTAATGAAGATCAATTGATGATAAATGAGCTTGTAAAATGTTTACAAAAAGTAATTGGAAATCAAACAAGGAGAAGACGGCAGATGGCGGTCGGTGACGAGTCGAAGGTCGGAGTTCAAGCCTAATAAGATCGCATTGAAAAGGGTTTTGCGTGTAGTGCTTTGATCCAAACACTAGCAATATAGTGCGAGTACAAGCCTGATCCGATCAATTGATGATGATTGATGTATTAATGATGAATAACTGACTGACCGTAACATGATGCTGGCCTCTCAGAGCAAACTCCACTCCGGCACTGACACAGCCGGACACGGTCCACAATATTTATGTTCGCCTACAATTCATACTTGTAGTCGCGCTCAGCCACTTCATTATACTCCATTCCATCCAAGAACGACTGTCTATTAAACCAATCAATAAAATACCTCGTAATCCCTGCAACCAACAATTACGACAACCTGCTCCGTGGGACAAAGTACCCAGACGATACTACGTACTTTAGCCTTATTTTATGCGAAAAAAAACACAACAAGACTTTGGAAAATCCTGAAAAACTGTGTAGAAAATATGTTAGTATCCCAGAATACACCAAAAACACTTTTAATCAAATCAATCGGAAGAAAAACAATCGAGACTCTTCTCAAAGTGTCTCGATTGAAAAACTAGAATGTTCTCGATACACACTCAATTCCAGAACTTAACAGGCAATTTTTCACATTAAATATATCATTTAAAAATACATAAAAACGTGGGTAATTTTACAAATAACAAATCAAAGCGTGTGATTTTTACCAAATTAAATGATTTCATCGATTTATCAATAAAAATTAAAGATCTTTATTAACTGACAAATGTTTTCCCAAGAAAAAAATATTTTTTTTATAAAATTTATCATATTTTAAGAAACCGACTTATAGTGTGTTTTAAAATGGTTAATTATTTATTATGATAAAAATACATGCAGTCAGCCGATGCGCCTTAATGTTGGCAATCCGTGGAAAATACAACAAAATCATTGTCAACACAGTTAAAAAACAGTTTTGACAATTGATATTCGAATGTAAATCTTTTTATTTATTTTATATGAGATATACAACTAGTTTGGGTAAATTATGTAATAAAATTCAAGCACCTTGTTTCATGAATGTGTAGATTAAATATCACACTTGCTCAGCATGTCGGACATATTCAAATGTGAGATTACTCAACAAAGGCCGTAATTATTCACATCGATATCACTAATCACTGCCGTTCGTGGTTTGAGCAAGTTAAAGCACGTGAGCGCATGTCTGAAGTTTGAAGTGGTTCAATTGGTTTACAATTTTCCAACCATATATTCAAGGTTTTCCACCATTTTTGAGTGTAGACGGTTTCGGGTGTTCGTTGATATTTAATGTTATAATTTAAATTGGATGTAAAAGCAATGAATAAAGAGTAATGATATAATGTATGTATATTGTGTGCAGCGGGTCATGTAATGTGCCGCCACATTTATTTGTTATTGGCGTCCACGTGCGACATCTCCGTTGAATTACTACCTCGATGATGTTCTTATCATCAACTATTCCTTTGCATATTTTATCTACTACAACCTAATCTATAAAATTGCCAATAAAAACATCAACAATCCGTCTACAAGTGTGTCATTTGCGAGCTATTAAAGAGTGAATTTCTAAAGAAAATGGATTAAAATGCAGTGGTTTTCCATACCCTTCCACAGTAAAAAATGTCTGTATTTGGATAGGTAATTATTTTTAAGAGCTATACAAAATAACCAACAAAAAACCTGTCTTAAAATTGAATAATTACATTATTATTTTATACAATAATTGATAAATGTGGTCTTAATTTGCGTGAAAAGTCAAACAAAAGCGATGTTTTTTGTAGATATTTAATATTTATAAAGGTATTTTAAACAATTCTTACCATTAGGAATTAAATAATTTCACGTAATATTACTGGAGGAAATAAAAAATATGGTTGTCATTTACAGAAGACCAAAACTGAGTAATTTGTCAATTCATTTATAATTTAAAATTGAGGATAAGAGAAATCCAAAAAAGGTACATAATTTTCTTTAATTCCTAAAGTAGGTACATTTATTTATAAGTACTTTTTTATTTATTTATTTCTAGGTATAATTTGGATTGTTTTGGATAATTCTCAGTATATTTTTTTTTTATTTTAATAAGTTTGAGTAGAGTTGGTTTAATGTATCATTTTTCAGATTTCAAGCAGAAACAGGTATCGTTGATCGTTTATCTTGTCGCGATGTTCACATTTTATTTTATTTTAGTCTTAAGAAAAATTTTACCATAAGAAAAAACCTCTCATTTTTTTAACCTATAAAAGATCAATCTGGATCAAAAATCTCCTCAGTTTACTTATACATTTTAAGTTTTTGCAAAAGGTATCATTTCGATCAGTTAAACGACATGATTATACATATATATATTAAATACGTACGTCATACTGTTATGACAAAATGAGAGTTATTTGTGGGGAAAATCCTACGATTTGATAATGTTTACAAGCAAAACAATTCTAAGAAGCTGTGTTTTTTCATAAAATGTTAATTTACTTTGAAACAAGTTTGTAATTATTTACATAAATGTTATTTTCTGATTGTTCACGTTTTTTCAAAAACACTATCCCATAAATCATATTTTCCAATAGAGAACAAACATACTTCTGGTGTGTATATCAATAATTATTTTACTATACAAATATATGGAATTTGTTACTAATTTCACTGTCGTAAACCACAAATTAAATATAAATTAACGCCGTATATATTTTTGAAGAAACTATTTATAATGAGAAATTATTCCAACCGGTCATTCCAATTTTCGAAGAGATAATGTTTATTATTTCGAAAAACAATAAACATGTGAGAGGTCAATTATATCATATTTAGCCATAAAAGAGGAAATTATTTGCCACCCAAGCATTATAATATTTTGGTTGAGGTGTAGATAACTCATATGCTTTATCTTTGACCTTTTGTATGCATAAACATGAATAGGTATCATAATTTTTTTATTTATTTTCAGAAAAGGTATGTAAGATGTTTTCAAACAGTATCGAGTATCATTGGATCTTCAATGTTTTTGGGGTATAAATCAAATTTACAATAAAAGAAAACAACATTTATTTTGTAAAACAACTTATATGTAATAAAACTTGATGTTCAATATAGTAAGAAAATAAATTTTACAATTTTATACATTCTAATATTTAATCAAAGTTTAGACAATGAAGAATGATTGACGACCAAATCGGATGTAATCTCAGATATTTTAGTACAACCTGTAAAATAACAAACACATTAATTTATTCTTAGCTGAGATAAAAAATATATATGTAAAATACTGACCTGCTAATGCCATGGTGTTATTGAACTCAGTTTTTAAAATATTCATAACCTTTTTAATCCCATCTTGGCCACCGTTTGCAAGACCCCACAATATAGGTCTTCCGACAAACACCTACAAGATGCAATCAACAATGTATTCAAGTGTTATCTTATCTAATGATGGATGTTTATATAATTGTGTTTTATTTGTTATGGTAAAACAATAATGTCAAAGAACTTTACCATTTTTGCACCGAGTGCGAGTGCTTTAAATATGTCATTTCCTTCAGAGACCCCACCGTCCAGATAGACCTCAGTATCAAAACCTCTAACGGCTTTGACAATATCAGGTAAAACATCAATCTAAAAATTATATTACAATAAATAATATTTACCACAACAGAAATAAAATTAATAATATATATTTACCGTGGCTGGAGTGCTGTCTAACTGGCGGGCTCCATGGTTGGATACCATTATAGCCGCAACGCCATATTTAGCAGCTAAATAAGCATCATCAGTGCGAAGAATACCTTTTAATATTATTGGCAATTTTGTGATGCTGTAAGAAAATTAATCCTCATTATTCAAACCTATACGGTCAAATCAAAATATTTACCTTTGAAGCCACTTTATATCATTCCAATTCAACGAACTATCAAAGAACTTGTTGATATAATCATTGAGCTGCATACTGCCTTTATTTTTGGATATTTCTTCAGGTAGAAAACTCTCAAAGTTGGCAAATCTGCAAATACCATTAATGTATAATACTTTTATTCATAAAATAACTCATTATTGTTGTATCATGATTAACATACTTGTGAGGTGGTGGAATATTAAATACATTCTTCATGTTTTCTCTCCGGAGACCAAATACTGGTGTATCAACTGTAACGACGATTGCTTGAAAGCCAGCTCTTTCAGCTCTCTCAACTAAATGTTTTGTTATATCTCTTAAATAAGCATAAAATACAGTCCATACATTCTTGGTCATTTGAAAATAATAGTTCACTTATAAACACCTGTTTGTAAAAATATACAATTGAAACCATTTTATCCCTTCAGGAACATTTTCTGCCACATCTTCAATTGAAGTTGTAGACAAAGTACTAAGAATATAAATTGTCCCTTGTTCAGCAGCAACTGTGATAAATATGTAAAGTTTATTTATTGGTACATTTTGAGTAAACTTATTTGATGTTATTTACTTTTTGCAGATGCAATTTCACCATGCAGATGGGCTAACTTTTGCATAGCAGTTGGTGCAATACCTAGCGGCCAACTCACATTTTGATGTAATATGCGTGTGGACATATCAATATTAGAAACATCTCTCAGACATCTCGGTAGTATCCTCAATCTTTTGTTAGAAAATAATATATTTTAATAAATACAATTTATACTCATTCTTCTCTTTTTATAATAACAACGTTTTTCTAATAGTTTACACTATACATGATGGACTTGAATTAACTGAGAATATTTTAGGAAGTAGTAGGGTATCGCAAATATAAGTGAAAAATAATTAAATAAAAATTTAAAAATATTAATTACATTTTCAATAGACACAATACACACACGATGGGGGCTTAAACTCGATTCCAAAATCACAATTCATATTTTAAATTATTTTTTAGGATATAATAATTTTTCACTTATTCTTGCAATACTCTGCGACCCCCTAAAGTATTCTCAGTTACTTCAATTCCACCCTGTATATTAACAAGATCTTTTTTTATATAATTTATAATAGATACATGTGTATTTAATTCCACTATAGTATTTAAAATATATATATGTATTAAAGAATTATTATTATGTTTTATATTAAATTACGTACCAACTATTAATAGTAATACATTTTTTTTAATCACCTTGAAAATGCAGATTGATTTTCCTTGAGAGTTAATTCGGAGCCAGCTCCAGTCCTATAATAGTCTCCAACGTCCTTGGGCAACTTTTTCAACGCCGCTACCTCAAATTCTTTTATGCTGACAAACTTCTCCATTTTAATATTCTGATTGAATTAATAAGAATGTGATGAAGGATCACTTAAATATAAGCTGGGAGTATACAATACCTGCTTTAAATTATCAGCAGAGACTCGCAACACGATACACAGATAAACACACCCGATGTAATCTTTGTATTAAATATAATAAAGGAACGGAAAGACAAATGTTGATAAATCTTAAGTTAAACGAGTGTATATTTGCTGAATCTCTTTAAGGTAGCATCTCAGCGACAGTGAGAATAATACAAATGTGAGTATTATATGATCAGCGCCAGTGTATCCACGTATATGTACTTACAAGCCTCAATGTGTGTGTATGATTGATTACGTGCGTAAGTAGAGTGACAAAATTCTATTTGTCGTAGTCGAGCAATCATTATCTCATTTTATCATTGGTTCTCAAATGATGACAATTGAATCAATCGAGACACGGTTATTTAAAAACTCTTTATTTAAATGCTTTTTGCAAAGTGACAACGCAACTACAAAAATTCCTTCGCTCTTTTTACAATCAGTCCTTTGTTAAAAATTTTATATAATTTAAAAAGCATAATTTCAACTTTTAGTATTAAAATAACAAAATGCATTTCTGCTAAAATTTGTTGTTGTTTTTTTTCTTTGTGATATCATTCTGAAAGACAATACAATCGCTCTGTGAATTGTAGCACATTCGCACAATACATCAGGGGTAACATACAAATCTTCTACATTATTTTATTTATATTTTTATATATATATATAAAGGTAGCACAAAAGTTACAAAACGGATATAAAAAAACAATTATATTTATTTATTATATGTATCAAACCATTTAGCCACTTTTGCACCATCAGTATATTTATTAAGTTAAGTTACACATAAGTTAAAGCATAAAAAAAATAATTGTGTACAATATTAGTACTATACAAAGTTTTCCTATTCGGACAACAATTATATGCAGGCTAATACTTTCAATGACTATAAATTAAAACAACTAACAATATGAAACAATTAAGAGATTTCTTAGGTTCACATGATGGCTGAAAAACAATCACAAATATTGTTAAGTGATATTTGTAGAGAAATATAAAAAGCCTCAATAAACTCAAAAACATTCAATAAAGTTTTTAGTTTTGTATGTTTGTTTTAGTTTAACGGACAATTCTTTAGCACAATTCAACATCAAATCTTTAAAAGTTAAACATGATACCTCGCAGAATGGATAAATGGGAAGAGATAATGCGGTGATGACATAAGAATAATGAAATTAATTTTGGAGGAATGCTGTTTATTTTTAAAAATGTCTATGTTACAAGTCACTTGTATAAGTAAATAAATAAAGCGTATGAAAATTATTTTTCAAAAATTTTAAAACAAATTAATGGCACTGTGTTTCAAATATTTTTGTGTATATGAAGCCTTCCTGTGTTACAAACATTTTAAAAAGAGTTTAAATGTGTTTCGATCATTTGATTAAATGTATATTTTTATAAGTCACCTATATCACAATGAGTATTTCTATCGTATCACTCACTGTACATAAAAGTGGTGATCGAGTTCTTAATTACTAGCAGTAACATATAAATATGAAAAGTTGATGAACAGATGATTTCTTTTGGAGATTATTCCGAAAATTAATTGATAAAGTTAAACAATACAATGTTGAACTGTGCTGAATTATTAAAAATCAGCTTCACATTACAAATTTGATGCTCATATAAAATGTAAAAAAGCTATGATGCTCCCTCTTTGTCTAATTCTAGAAGTGGTGGCGGAACATCAATAACAGTAGTGGTTTCTTCAGATACTGGATTATCCTAAAAAATATATTGTATTTATGTATGTACTTTCAGATATTCACGATATTAATATATGTATGTATGTATGTGTATGGATGTATTATTTAATTACCTTGTTGGTAATTGTATTGTTGCTATTAGGAGAATTGCTATCAGTAATAATCGTATTTAGAGTATCTTCTTCATTACTACATGGTGGTTTATCTTCGCCTCCAGATTCACTTTCTTTATCACTACAAGAGGCTTCTTCGTCTTCATCGTCTGGACACAGCATGTATGCTCTAAATAAATTAATTCATCAAAAATTAACACCTGTCTATGTTGTATGTTTTTTGTATAAAGTAGATGTTTTCCTAAATGAATTTCATTATTACTAAATACAGGTGGCAAAAATATATAGGATGCACTTAAATTATCTTTAATTTTCTAAAATTATTTAAAAATTAATTCTGCCGATACTCTACCATCTAAAATATTCTCAGTTAAACAGTAAATAAAATACTACTATTTTTATACAATTAATATTTTATATATGTTTGCGGTTCAAATTGACGTAATTGTGACATACATATATGTATAATTACTAAAGATAATAAATATGTTTTACCTTTCAAGAATTTTTCCTGCCGAATTACTTCGCTCTAAAAAGTAGCCGGAAGAAGTATCGTTCGACGTCCCGGGGGGTGACCATGTGTTATAATTATATTGCCTAGGTCCAAATCGTTGCTGATAGAATTAAAATGAATTATTATAAATTGTAGTTACCATTTACAAAATACATGTTCTTTGACAACTTACTCTTTCTAATTCGTTATGAAGCCATGCAACAGCAGCTATCCAGCGCTTACGGATGTCTCTATTTTCATGTAATAGCTGCAGACCGACTTGACTTCTCGAAAATAATGTGACTAGCAATTTTATGCATTGGTATGCACGTTTCTGATAATGTCCACGGGCACGAACAATATTATCTAGTAGGCCATCTTTTTCATCACCTAATATACAAAAGTTAAATAAATAAATTTGCATTGGTTTTTTGTAAGTTCCAGAGGTTTATTTAAAACTTTTTCACGAATCATTTCCGTCATATAATTAAAAGCAATCTAAATTATTATTTACCTTTAATAGCATTGTGTATTCGATGTGTTTGCCAAGAATCTTCCAGAAGTAACAAAGAAAGTAATAATTCCATGTGATGTCTCAAATCATGACAGTATGCATATGAGATCTGCCATAGTAATTCTGATAGAGCCGTCCTCGACCATAACGGGTTCTCCCAAGCTAGATATTGCACTAATTTCATAATTTCCTCACAGCCATTATATTCCTCAATCAATTTCTTTATGTAACTAAAACAAACATGAAATATGCAATTAAATTGGATTAACTTAAATTTTTCAATAAAACATACCTAGTCTTATTGTATAATGCTTCTGCACATTGTGATGGCAATGAATACCTATTATTAATATTTTGTGTAAGAGGAGGATCAGAAAAGGGATTAGGAAGAACAACGGAATTTCCACTAGTATTTGAAGACTGGCATCGAGAAGAAACATCACAGCATCTGACCAGTAAAGATACTACCTGGAATCACAAATAAAATAAATTGATATTGAAAGTATTTTATGGGGAAAATGTAGATTGAGACTATACCTGGTGAAGTTTGATGGTTTCTGGATATTGATATTTTACAGAGGTCTGCGTAACTTCATCAGTAGATATTGATATCATGTGATACACGACATTAAGCTGTCATAAAAAAAAAAAATTTTTTGGTTTGTTAAAAATAAAATGTGTTAAATTACCTTGAGCAATTGATGTTTTTCATGTAATCCAAGTGCAGCATAGTTAAGGAATAAGCTAAATAAGAGGGGCAAGTGTCGAGCATATTCAGTGGCTTCCCGAGTACTGATCAATGAAACTACTGCTGAGAGTAATTGATCAGAAAGACTAGATTTACCACAAGTTTCATATCCGATCACTAATAAAAATAATTTAAACATTAATAATTTTAATTGAATAAAACATGAAATGAATATTCACAATCAATATATACTAACCAAGAGGATCTTGAATTGAAAAGTGAGCTAAAAATACGACTAGTTTCATAAATGTCATTCTAACCTCGGCTGATGGACAAATTAACAAATATTCACACATTCTAAAAAAAAATCAATTAATAAACATGGACACCATAAAACAACTTGAATATAATTTTTATTACCTATGAGGATGTTGAAATATGGCATTTGAAGCAAACCAACTTCTGATAGTGGGTGAACATCGCAAATGTCGGCATAATATTTCATACCTAAAATAATTTAATCATTTTGTAAAAAAAAATCATTCATTATTCCTTTTAAGTCTTACCAATCGTTTGCTGACCCTCGTAAGTTTTTCTTTGTTCGAAAACAAACACTAAATAAAAACTTTGTAGCTAATTGCACACACAACATGGATAATTCTTCTTGATCGGAATCCTAAAATTAATAATTTTTTTTATTCGAATTATTTTACTTATTGAATTTAAATACTCACCCATGAATTAACAGTTGCCGACATTGGTCCGCAAAGCTTCATACAACAAAGCTTTTTTATAAAATTGAAATATTCTAGACTCAACTGACTTTGGTGATGTGCAAATGAAATATTTCCTCTCTTTACACACTCCCAAATTGGTTTTGGAATCACAGTATCACTAAAAATGCCATATGACATTGATAAATTTAGAAAATCTATTTGTTTGCTTTTATTTACAGATAAATAACTTACTTAATTGATAGACTTGCCATCGGTCTATCTATGTTATATCCTTGAATACAATCTTCTCTAGTATAAAATAACATATAAGCATTCCACCACCTTTTCTGTCGCCTATAAGATACACGTTTGTTCATTTGATCAATAACCTGTAAATAAATATGCAAATTAAAATATAATCATCATTAATGTATTTGTGAAGAAATCTTTTGATACTAACTTCACCCATGTAATCTCCACCAAAACATTGAGTTTTCATTTCAAGGTCATCCTGCATACCACACTCGGACACATCTCCATCATCAAATCTCAACCACCGTGTATTACCAGAATTATCCCTTAAAGTGATATTGATAATTTCAGTAAACCTGTTTATATTATACAAATATGTATTTATTACTAATCACCTGTGTAGAATAAATGAATAATAATGTCCTCCTGATGCCTGGCCTGAATGTACAACTATTCCCGACAGATTATATTTGGTATTAGGCTCACAATTATCAGTCATCGACCCTTCTAATAAAGATGAATCTCCTTCGGCCTTAGCAAGTCCCCAGACTATAATTTAGAAAAATTTAAGTAATCACATAGATAGATCGAATAAAGATTGGTGTAGTTTTTTTTTTTTAATTTACCAGTGTACGGTTCTACATCCAACTCTCTTGGAAATTCAAAATAATCGTTGAATTTTATAGGACACACCCTATCAAAGTCATATTCAAATCTCTTAAGTTGGATGCCTAATACAGGGGGAAGTTTATTTAAGCATACTCGTTTAACTGTCACAACCTAAAGTGAACAAAGTTGAGTATTATTGCATTTATTTAAATTACTTTTAAAAGTTTTTATTACCTTTTTGTTGCATTTATCACATTGATATGCATCGGCTCCTTCCAAAAGTTCTCCTCTAACATATGCTTCAAGGGACTCTTGAAGCCGGGACATATTCCTTATATCTAATGAGAGTACAGAAAAGGGTTCTTCCTTACAATATCTGCAATTAAAATCAAAATCAATATCTTTTAATACAATATAAACAAATTGAGAATATTAAATAGAATGCAAAGTTACCTATGAGGACATTCTTTACAAATTTTTTGATCTGAAAAAGATCCACCGAGTGTACTGGCCATCAATTGTTCCTGACCCAGTGTTTTTAAAGCTTCATCAAGAGATTCAACTAATGACATAAAAAATTCTACTGCATCTTGTTGCTCTCTGGGATTAACAGGTTCACCCTGGAGCCTAAAAATAACGAGAGTGATTATATGAAATTTTGTATTAAAATAATAAAGAACCTATTGACAAATGCTTACTTAAAACGAGTCCATAGTCCCCTCGGTATATAATATTGAAGTTTACTATAGTGTAAATGTGCAAATATTGCTTGAACTTGCTTTAAAATTTCTACATTATAATCTGTATTTTCCTAAAAAAAATACAAAAATGTTAGCACATAATATATTAACATAGATTATTTGTATTTAAAAATAATTCCAACATCTATCACTGCATCATTTTTTTCTTCTCCTGAAAAGTCTTCATTAACATTTGTAACAGCACCTGTATTGAGAATTATTAATTATATGTGTTTTAAAATAATATTATCATTATTAATAATAATAAATATAAACATACCTTGAACTTTTAATAATACATCTCTAATAGCCGGCACCATGTATAATTGCTGAAGAATAGAATTCATATAACAAGTAGCACCAGCATTTTTCAAACCAACTAATCCAGAAAGAGCCCTAGGACCAACAGCCGGTAAATAGTCCCATTCTGATATCATACAGGTTGAATCTATAATGTTAAATAAGGGTATAATCCATGTTGTATGCAAAAAAATAAGGCTTTAAGTAATGAAATCAAACCTGAATAGAACATATCCGTTAAAAGTGAAGTCAGAAGTGCCATATTCGGAGCACAACGATAACATAGAGCAACGAGCAATTCACATGCAGCAGCAATAGCCCCTGAAGTTGAACATACTGCTGTAGGCATACATTGATTTTCTAAATTACAATTATTTATTTTATTTTGCCGTATTAGCAATTGTGCCCAAGAACATGGCCAAAGGAATTCCGTAACAAGAACCTAGAACAATTATTATGTATTTAGAAAAATATTGAACATACTAAAATTCATCTAATAAACAAAAAAAAAACATACTTTTATTAATTTATGATCCTCTTCTGGGTGAGATCCATATTCATATTTTATTTCACTTGGAGAAAGTAAAAATATTTCCTTAGTTAAACTCAAATGGCCCTCTAATAAAGTATCATCAACCTTGAATTGAATTGATTATGTTAAAAAAGCATTATTGTGATTATGTTGCAATAAGGAATGAATCATAACCTCTTTTCCAACAGCACAAATTTGTTTTACAATTTTTAACCAGGATACTTCTCTTGCGAGTAAGGGTTTTGCAGTTTCCCAACCTGCCATGGCAATAAGTCTGCACAGTAATTGAAAATATTGATGAGCATGACTAGTATGCTTCTTCACAATACCATTAATATGTGTTAGAAGAATTGATAAAGCAGCAGCAGCTCCCATCCCATTATCCCAAGAACACATTTCTAGTATTTGCTCAGCACAACAAACCCGCACCTGTATTAGTTTATTTAAAATATTATGTATCTGATTTATTAAATCAACATTTTAATCAACATACCTGAGGATTAGGACAGACTATGATAAGCTGAACCATCAAATCTTGCCACCAAGGTTTATTTAAAAGTACAGTGATTTGACCACCAATGAGAGATACGCAAAGTGAGATAACTTCGAGTGCTTCCTGTGCAACTATTTTAAAAAAATATACCAATAAATATATACATATATTCAATTGCCTATTTAAACATTAGGGTCAGTTTCTTCAAGCCATGTGCAAATCTCGTGTCAGTATACAAATATTCCGTTTCTTCAGCCTGTGTCAAAGCTATAGCCGAACGGTTCCGATGTTTGTATCGCAAGCATTCAGGAGAATTGTATACAGGTGACTTGGGCCGAAGAGACGTGTTCGGCACGAAACTGCAATGGAGGGGAAAATAAAACAAGGGCTCGAGATTTAGCTATAGCACCTCGATATCCCCGATCTAGGATTTGACAGCTGATCATGAGCTACATCTTGAAGAAACGCATTTGGCGTGTAAATCGCCGAGTGACACGGGTTCGAGATTTAACACGGCTTGAAGAAACTGGCCCTTAATAATACTCACGTGATAAATCTTCATTATTAGATTGGGTTTCACATGACAAAACCTTTCCTTCTTCCATATGAGAGGTAGCAGAAAGAAGTGCATGAGATGCAGCTGCTTTAATAGTTTCAATGTCAGGTAGACATTTTGATAGTAATGAAAGAAACCCATATTCACCACTAGCAGTTCTTGGGTACTAGAATTTAATTATAAAATATATTAATTATGTTAATCAAAATAATAAAGCTTGTCAATTTTAAAGAAATACCTGTGCCACCATTGTTTTGGCTAATTTTTCGGCTAAAGCACAGCTAATTAATATCGATTCACATTTTTGGTTAGGCAACGAATTTAAGGCATCTTGTAAAATTTCAGTATGTTTAGCAAGTTTTCTGAAAAAATGTATTCATAATATTTAACAATTCTATGATGCCAAAGATGTATGAATATTAAACAATATACCTTTGGTTTGAATCATTGATAACTGTCCATTTATTTTCAGGTAAAGGGATAATTAAAATATTACCTAGAGTAGTCAGAATCAATTTTACGATTTTTAAGAGATGTAGCAAACCATTTCTAAAAATTTTACATTGATTAGGCAATTTTCATTAATTATATTCTAAAAGTGAGATACCTTAAAATGTATAATCTTCCACCCTTAAGAAAATTAGGATTGGATATGGCATCTAAAAACAATGGTGCATGTCTGATGCAAGCAAGCTGCACTGCGCAGTGTTTTTCTGACAATGCATCTAAACTTGGCATTAACATTGTATATAAAACCTAGAACAGGCAAAGGAACACATTATTAATTTTAAACATAAATTCATATACATAGGTATATTCAATGAATTTAAGTACCTGAATATGATATGCCGATTCCGGTGGTGGAGCATCAAATATGAGTTGTTTCAATTCTGTAGAATCATTGCACAATAATGCAGCTGATATTTTATCAATCTTTAATTTTTTAAATAAATAGAGAAATTAAAACATCACATCTAATCTCTGTATGTATGGTTATAAAATGGCTAATAATACATACAGTACTTTGGTGAGCAGGTAACAACTGAAGAAGTTCATGGGCAGCATATGCAAGCGCATAATTATTTTTTTCAGAAGCTTTTTGTTCCATATCTAAAATGAAATGAGTTTGCCAAGACCCGCATGAAAGTATCTGAAAACCAAATGATATAGTGATGCTGATGCAATGGACAAAAACATTCCTAATTAAAATTTATACTGACTACGCCAGGTAGAGCACATTCTGGAAGTGGAGCAGGAGGAGGTGAATCCAGAGAAGAATCACTTGAGCTTTCATTTGAAGACTGTCCTGTTAGTCCAGGGTGACAGATCTAAATTTTGATTTATATATGTTAGTGATTAAATTACTTTTATATATTTTTACAACTTTACCTTTCCCGTCAAAACAGATTTGTCACGTATGAGTATTTCAGAAAGAAGTTTTCTATCTTGACTACGATCTAATATTTCACCATTCACACATAATTCCATCTTAATACTACCAGCAGAGGCACATTTCAATCTAAAATTTACATTACTATGATTATACAACACAAAATTCTCTAAATTTTTCAAAAAAAATATATATATATATATATATAATTACCTTTTATAGATATTATTTTTTAAAACCTGTAAAATCTCATTGGAATGTGTGAAAACTTCTATATCATCAAGTTGACGCTGACCATGTTGAAATCTTAGAATAATGCGACAATGCTGTCCCTGTCCAGCTCTATTCAAATGATTTTAATTTATTAATATTTTATATATTATTAATCATGCTAATATAATACCTGTATAAAGGCAATATGAGTCGTTCAGCAGTATATCTTTTATCACATTCTTCGACATATTCAGTCAATACTCTAAGTACCCTGCATAAACGAACACAAAAAACTGCCGCAACTGAAATGGTAAAATTCAATTAATTAAATATTTTCAAAAGGGACTTAATGAAATGTGAACTTAAGTATACTAAAAATAATATTATTTTATTATCCAATTATTATTACGTACGTTCAGGAGATGAGGCTGAACAGAGTTCATTGTAAGATTTTTTTAGTTTTTCACAGCAGTCTTCGGTGAAAGCTGAATGATGAGATGAAGCTGCCAATCTTGCTCCGGGGCTAGCACATACTTCTCTCATCAATTCAACCCCATAAAGAGCTATTTCATCACTACATTCACAAACCACCTAAAAAATATTGTATGTAATGAATGTAAAAAAATATATAAAAAGTGTACTTACCCTCCACAGATAATCTAAACCAATAAGATTTGGTTCTTCAATCTGAATTCCTTTTCGTCTGATTTTTAAATTACCTTCTTTAGAATTAACAGCCTTGAAGAATCTATAACATAAATATGCATATTAAAATAAAATAAAAAAGAGTTGATTTAAAAATATTTGCCTCTCAAAACATCTAATTCCGCTATGTGTAAGGAGCTGAGGATCTAGGGTTAGTATATTTTGTCTGAAAAACTGATGATTGATTCCAGGATCTAAATCAGGCTCTTCTCCCATTAACTTGCTAAACCATCGAAAACATGCCTCTCTATCATCAGGAGCTATTGCATTTTCAGCTAAACATATCCAAATTTGCTTGGCCTAGTAATCAATTTAAATATTAATATGTTTATATATAAAAACATATTTTTATTTGTGAAAATAAAAAAACTCCTTTAAATACCTGTTCAGCACAAAGCCACAACTGCCCATCTTTTAAAAGAAACCTCAAAAAAGCCAGTCTTTCCTGAACTTGTACAGAATGGTTATATCGACCATCGGGAAGCCAAGTATCCCAATCTATATTTGGTTGTTCTATAAAAGAATAGATTAATTTAGAAAATACAATGTAATTTAAATATTTTCGGAAGTCGTCGTTCTACCTTCACTTATTTTACGAGTACGTTCCATGTATGATGTTAAAGAATTGGTAACTAAAATAACAAGTGAATGATGACTTTGAAGACGTTCAATTACTGCTTGTCTAGAGAGTGTCGCTGGTAGTCGTGGTCCACTTGCACCACTAGGCAAACCCATAGGAGCTCCAGACACAGCATCATACAAACAGCAAATTTCCCGAATTTGTTTCAATGCTGGTATTACCCAATTTTCACAGCTCTTCAGTTCTTCAACGCATCTGACAAATTTTACTCACATTATAAAAGACTTCATTCAATATTTATATTATATTAATAGTTCACAAAACACATGATTACTAATACTCACTTATCAAGCCACAGTGTCTTCTGAGCATCTCGATCCTGAGTACAACTATAATCTAAAATTTTTACATGATTTGCTAAAGCAACATCCATGATTTCAGTACAAACTTCAGCTGAATGTGCCAAATTCCAAAAAAGTACTAAAACCTACATCATCAAGAAAATTATTAGTATTATTTAATTTTGTAAATAATAAATAGTATCTAAATTATAAGTTCATTACTTTATGTGCCATCACACCAGCTTTATCATCTTCCGCTAATCGTCGAATCACCTCTAACAATTTGTCACTTTGTTTTTTGCTTGAAGTAGACCAACTTGCCTAAAAATTTTTTAATGTAAAAATCATTGCTAATAATTATGTTTAACCTTCTTACCTTAAAACAGTCAAACAAGTGATCTAATTGATCCGGTGTGAAGTCCCACGCTAGTTTTGCTAAAAGATCATGAACATTTTTGACAATTGCTTCATGTTTTCCATGCTGGGCTCCCCAAACAGCATCTAAATCACTTGTAGTTAATGCACCTTCCCTTATCATGAACCGAAGCATTTTTTCTAATCTTTCAACATATTGAGGCTGATGTAAAGAATCTCGTAAAACTATTTCAAGAACATTGTTATCTCGAATCCAACTCTAAAATATAAAATAGAATATAACCACCTCAGGTAACTTTTAAAAGATAAAATAGATATTACCGTGATTGCTGATGCTGTTAACCATTCAGGTTTAAATTGCTGAGAAACTGAACCTATGATTTGATTCACTTCATTCAGAGCTGACATTTTACTATTGAAAGAAGGTAATTGTAATAATCTAAGAATCATTTTCAATCTAAACATTTCTAAATCTAAAAAAAAAAACACTTGTCATATATTTTTAAATATGCTATCAAATTAAAAGGTCCATTGATACCTCTGTTTAAGTTTCCACTATTTGCAGCTTTTGAAGCAAGACATTTACATGCCCAAAGTA
This sequence comes from Agraylea sexmaculata, assembly GCA_022606485.1. Lineage (NCBI taxonomy): Eukaryota > Metazoa > Arthropoda > Insecta > Trichoptera > Hydroptilidae > Agraylea > Agraylea sexmaculata. The sequence goes on from JAGTTH010004809.1 coordinate 19,013, forward strand.
AACAAGAAACTGTATCTAATTTATTTTCAGTAGCTTTAGATTCCTTCTTTAATTCATCATCAGATAGTCTTTCTAGAATACTAGGTACAACTTCCTGAAATTATATAAAATAATATTTATATTAATCAAGAAAACTTTAAAGAGGCCTCTTAAGTGACTTATATTTTTAATATATAAACTTACTATCAAAGGCATGATGTATTTGTTTATAGTTTCCGTTGTTAAAAATTCATGGCAAAGTCCAAAAGGGCGAATTAATCTCCATACAGCCAATACAAGAGTCGCAGCATCACCATCGGTGGAAATGGAGAAACTTCCCGTTCCACTGCTAATCGAAAATTCTTTATTTCCATCTTCAGCATCTGGGGTTTCTAGACTTGTGGTCGTAATCTGCTTAGATACTTCTACAGGTGTTGTACTCTGAAAAAATTATTAAATATTCATTAGCTTGAACCCCAAATCAAACCAGAAATTTACTAATATTAAAATTACCTCATTGGGACTATTTTCAAGTTTGCTACTGTTGTCAGAGGAAATATCTGCTTTCAATGTTGTATCTTCTGATGAAGTAGAGGGTGATTTATGAATACCAGTGACAATTAAAAACCTTTCAGTCAACTTATCAAAACCTTTTAAGTAACCAAACCTACAAAAGGCGAGTTTTAAAAATGAATGATCTTTACATATTATTTATTTATAATAAAAGGAAATATTACAAACCAATTGATTAAGTCCACAAGCCAGCCACGAGGGTTTCTATGATCCGGAGGTCTAGCATATGAAAACTCATCTAAGTTTGATTCATTTTGTTTACCGCAATTATATGAATGAAATCTAGGACAAATTATTATAGTTATAAAAATATTTGAGATTTATTAATACCAAATTAATGAAACATACTTATTATTAGGATTAAAAAGTATCGCAAGAAGATTTAGTAATTCTGCATTGTCCAATTTCAAAACACAGAGGCATATGAGACGTTCACAGTTTGCGCGAATGCATTGATGAATGTTCGGTTTCCATGATGGCACAGCATCATCAGTTAATAATTTAACAAATGAACAAGTCAAACCTTCAGCATAAAATTTTTGGCATGGCGGACAAGTATTATCTGTACCTGATATAATAAATTACAAGTCATTAATAATCAAACAAGTTAAAGCACCAATAACAAGTACCTTCTAGGGCAAATTCGATGGCAGCATTGAGAAGAACTTCTAATTCTTGATCAGGTAAAACGGGAACCACCCAACGAGTGCTAGATATCTTTTCTTCGAGGGCAGTTAATTTACCCAATGGGAACTCCATCTGTCAAATTATATTATGTTGAATCGTCTATAAATTATACCGAAAATATTTGTTTATGCAATGTTCGGATGCCACTATTATTATTACGAATTGAAATGGAAATAAATATTTTTGATTGACTTTTTTCTATTATTATTATAAATATTTTCAATAAGATTGAATAAAGATAGTTTTTTCTGGAACATTTGGTGAAATTACAAATAAATTAAACATAAAATTTTAAACAGATACAACATGTTGCATTACACACAATAAATAGATTTGGAAATGAGCCAAAACTATGTTTTTGGTTAGATTCGTTGAGAATATCTTCCTGAATAAATAATAGTGTTCGCATTATAATATCGACAATGATAAAAAAATAATTAATTGATGATATTATCAGTATTCTCTTCCAAGCATATTGCATTGCATTGTATTATAAAATGGTTTTATTAGCTTTTAGGTGATTGAGAAATACATTAAAAATATTTAATTGTGCGGTGGGGTAATTACTGAATACCAATGTTATTTTATTAGGAAGACCCGACAACAAATGGTAAAAAGTGCTTATGAATTAATAACAATGATTCCATGAACTTTGGCGGTTTATATAAATACGATAGATCGAGATACACAGAGCGACAGCGATTACAGGGACAGAAACATTCAAATGAATACGTAGAAATCTTTAGTTTACAATTACTCAATGCCGATTGTAGGAAAGATAGCGGTTAGTTCGACTAGCAATAAATTTTGCGAAATCGTTATTTTTGTTGAATGACGTTCCAGGGCTGTCACCAGCAAGACACTATTTATATTGTATAACACTTTATAACAACTGTCACGGCGCCCAGCCCTGCTCTCTGCTCTGAAGCCGGCTAAAGGCTTAAGGCTAAAGGCTAAAGGCTAAAGGCCGTGTTACTGTGTGATACTGTCACTGTCCAGCTCGCACTACGAGGCACGGCCTTCCTTTAGTCTGTGACTGTACTCTGGTACTCTGGCGCTCTTCTCTAGACTCTGTTTCAGCCCATATTACTATTATATTGATCGAAGACTATCACGACCTGTCACAGCCTGACAGCTGGTCGGTGATACTAAGAGGAGGAGGGGTTAGGGCGGCGGGGGGCGGCGGGGGCGAGTGAGGTGGTCCCAGACCTGTGATCATGTTCACAAACAGGGGCGGCTCCTCTGATTCACTTTGACACTGCGCCCGACAGCACTCGCCATAGACACTCTGCACCAACTGCTACTTCTCTATGGACATTTTCATGCTCATGTATAAATACGATTTATTCCTTTTTTTATGAAACAATTAATATTATGCATTCATATCAAACTTATGACGTACTAAGATCAAATGTAAAATAAAGAATAAAAATATTTATTAAAATAAAACAAAAATGATATAAGGTGAAAAATTCTATTGTGAATTATTTTGAAAGTAGTGCCATGGGCGCCTACAGATAGAGCATTTAAGTAGAGGCGGTTGCTTCCCTTCTAGATTGATAATAATTATTTTTAAAAAATGACCAATGTATAAAAACAAAAATTCCGTGGCACATTATTTTGAAAATCCCCTTGGAAAATTTTCTACGAGCGCCAATACGTAGTACGTACAGCCAATGTTCTAACGAAGAACAAATTTGGTTTTTTACAATACTTATAAATATGTACATAGTTAAAAAAAACATTAAAAAATCTACTTTTAAATAATAAGCCGTCTATTGTGTTTGTTTTAAAAAAATCATACATTTTACACTGAGAACATACGGGGAAATTTAATTTAGGGTAGCGTTGATTTTAGATATAATTCTTCATTTTTTTTACACGCTTTGAAAGTGTTGTATTACTATATTGGTATATTAACTATTGTACTCAATAGTAAATAATACCAATAATTTATTAAATTTAATTATATAATCTGATACAAACTCACCAAACTGATAGGATTTGGTAAATCATATTGAAGGATAACGAAAATATACCGCATATTTTAAAAATAAAAATCACCTTTCATGTAGGTTCTAAACAATACTCATAAAATCAATTGTATCAATTTTATATGATTGTATGTAGTTTTGATTAGAAGCGTGGTTAATCAAAATTAAAAAAAATAATCGTATACTATAAATTAAATCAATTTTTCGTTATTAAATAATATATCCTGTGATGAATCTCATTGTTGATTAGATGAAACCTAATGTGTATTCCGCACAGAAATCAAATAAACAACAAAAAATGAAATGAAATCTGCGCTAAAAACCCACAATGTTAAGTAAATATAAAGCTGCAAAACTTTCTTTTGATCTCAAATTTTAGATTTGAGCACTAAATTTTTTATTTTTTTGGTTAGTTGTCTTTTTTTTAAACGGATTTAACAATAGTCGATTATAATATTCTCACGATACTGTTTAACATGGATCGATCATATATTTAATTGATCACTATAGTTAAAATGGAATTGATTGTAAAGAGAATCCGAAGATGTATATTTTAATATATTTAATTGGAGGCTATTTTTCAAACGAAGAGTGAAAGAGGAGAGGGATTTGTCGAACAAGACGTTCGTTGAATACGTATTCTTCAAGTGGATACCGAAGGCTTCGCATCACCACTTTAGTTATCCCGTTACTTTATAGCATTCCAGTTGAAAATATAAATTTAAATAAATCTTTTCAAAATGATAAAAATAGTTTTGTGTACTTTCGTACTATTGTCATCATTGATCAGCGAATCCCTTTCACAGGATCAACGTAAGTATTATTTTTTGTATCTGTATTTATCGACTATGCCTCATTGTCTCATTCAACGTGGATTATACGTAATGTATACACGTTGAATATTTTATATATACATTATAATGTATACCCGTTAAGTATTTTAATGTTTTGGTGTATTTTTTTTTAAATTGCAAGCGTTAATTTGAACACTAGTGAATGTAAGTATGTACGGCGATCTTGACCAAGACGTCAATAGAGATGGATGCATGTTTTCAACTTTCTCTCCAATTTCATACTAACGTTTTCTGAAAAAAGAAAAAGACACAGTTTTCAATTGCGAGTGTTCTGGTTTCCTTGTAGAGAAGTATGTTAAGGTCGTAACTTGGTTGGTGCTAATTGAAGTGTACATTGACATGGATTAAATTTTGGTATTGTGGATGAAGTCATGGATATGGTATTTGTTTTATTGTTGTGGATGGTCAACAGTTGAACAACGGTAAAAGTCAAGTGAGGGCCTGACAAGACTTTATAACGAGGTCACTAACCTCTTGGACTCTTTTTAATACTTTCTTGCCTCTATACAATGCCAATAACAATAGCAGCATATATGATATTAAATCAGCACTAATCAAAATAATTAGTTTATTGTTTTATCATCATTTGATTTTATTCGACGACTATAACAGTATTTATTTGGTTAGGAACTTCTTTTAGGTTGTTGACACACTGGATTCGGATTCGATTAGAACATATAATATAATACGTTATAGAAATCTTGGCTTTAGTATGAAATGTGCCAATGCTTATTTTTGAAAAATAAATGTTGCATATTTTTAGACACAAGTCAAGCAAAAATACTACGGAGAAAGCACACTTAAAAGTTATATTTGTATTTTTTTAAATACAGTACTGCATTGATAGATCCCAATGATTTTGCAACTAATTTAAGCTCCTATACCTCTTCCTTTTTTACCTATGGAGTTCGAGATATTTTTTTTTGGTAGATAATAGTTATGTATTTTGGGAAGGGGTACCCAATTTTTGCAATGCGATTGACTTTTAACCGTTCTTGCAAGGAATTAATTAATTAATTGACCATGACCATGGACTTGAAACGGTTTAACTATGTAATCATTGATCATAATTCATATCAAGTGGGAATTAAGTATATCCTACGTTACTTACGAGTAACTTGCGATTAATTTATTTAATTATTGGTCAAATACACCCATTAATAATGATAAAAGTGGGTAGTTAATGACTGAAATAAAAAATACAGCCCCTTTCACATTCGCAACATTTATGCATTTCGTTTCCATTGTCAAATAATTTCAAGTTATGAATATACTTATGAATAATTTTAGATGTTGGATGATTTTAATTTATAACCATTCACAGTTCAAATAATTCGCATTTATAAGTTGATATTTGATTTGTCTCTTTAATTTTTATTAAGATTAAGATGATTAGATAAGGTTTTATTTAATTAATAATATGTTAATATATTATAATATTTTTTTCAGCTTATTATCTTACGAAATGTTTCAAAGACGATCCCGATGTAAACAATTGCCTTTTAGGTAGTTTCAATAAATTTGCAGAGCATTTCAGAATCGGTATTCCAGAACTTGGCTTGACGGAGGTAGAGTTCGCTAAATATATATTATTAATATTACCTTATTATATCTTCCTCGATTATAATTTAGGCAGAGCCGATAGTGATTGATGAAATAAGCATAGCACTAGGAAGTGGTCCTGATGGATACAGAGCTTCTTTCAAAGATATACACGCATATGGAGTTAGCAATCTCACTATTACCAACGTTAGGTAATTTTGTAAAATTAAAAACCTTCATAATAAATCCTTTTATATTATAATTTATTTTAGATCTGACTTGGATACAAATCAATTCCAAATCACAATGGTAATTCCAAAAATCAAAGCCAAAGCTCATTACAGATCCTCTGGAGTTTTGATTTTGGTGAAAGCTTCAGGAGCTGGTGATTATTGGGGAGAATATGGTATGAACCATAACATTAAATTTTTTTATTGAATATAATTGTTACCTGATAAACAAATACTTTCAGAGGGAGTGAAGGCCAAGATTTACTTTAGAGCTAAGCCTTATGAAGTTCAAGGGTTTACTTATCTGGCACTCGAACAACTGAAAATGGATTTCAGTGTGAAGGATATCAAAATGGGTGTTGAAAATGTTCACAATGGCAATTCTATTATACGTAAGATAATTAATATATAATTAATATTATCTTCGACTCATTGATTGGATTGTTTTAGATGCCGCATTGAATTTATTTATTAACACCAATGCCCAAGACTTATTAAAAGAAATGAAACCAGATCTCAAGAGGAAGCTTGTACAAAATATGTCTCAGTTCTTCAATAAATTAATGGAGCAGATTCCTTACAATTATTGGATAGAATAAATAATAACTGACTTGTACTTACAAATCTTGTATACTTAGGATCATTATTTATACTATTGTTTTGCATTCAGCCAGAGTGTTAATTTGAGAAAGAGTGATTGATCAAAATATGTTTTAAATATTAGGTACCTACCTACTTATGCAAAGAGATTTAACTGAAGTGATATGTAATTTTATTTCATGTATACCCACTGAATAAATCTGTTTTATAAGATATTTTCTGTAATTAATATCAACCATATTTTTTAAGTGAACCCATTAAATGTTATATTTGTTGAATGAAATAAAACAAAAAAATTTCATATTATATTTTTTATACAAAATGATGAAAAAGAACATTATTAATTAGCACAAATATCGATTAACGTATACAATACATTTTTAGTGATCTTTTAATGTATTTAATCATCCATCATTACACATTCACATTATCAGATAGAACTTCAATCACAAACACTCAAATGGATACTACATACATCCATACGTACAAAAAATATAAAAAATATCCCATAAGACTTCTATCAAAATTACATTAAACTTTACAGATATACTAGTGCTTTTTCAAAGCGGAATTAACTACAATACTATGTACATTATAAAATGTAATTTATGCATTTACACAATCCAAATTGCCTATATTTGAATCAATAATGTGAGAATTATTCACAGCATAGCTCAGTATTTGTGCGTGTATAATGAAGAATGATTCGCATTTTCAATCAAATCAACATGACAGAGAATGAAAATTATGAAATAATATTTAAAAAAAACATCAAAATCACATTGTTGGAAATAAAGAATATTACAAATTTATTGGTTAGCGACTAACAATAAAAAGATCGTCTGATTCAGTTTATTTAATGTTCCCTTTCTATGGCTGGACAGTTGACAGAAGTTGTTAAATAATTATTGCTCGCAACATTATCATCAATGAAAACTGAAGATGATCAAAAGATCATTAATATTACATAAATTCGCTCAGCATTTTCATTGTGAATATGGCACTATTGAATAAATAGAATTTACCAACAACTCTGTCCTTATATATTTTATAATACATCAGTCATTTATTAAATAGTAACTAAAAGATCTAATGTGTAAATTTAATACATACATATTATATACAATTATGTAAATAAATAACTTTATACAAGCCAATTGTTAAACTCACATTGATTCACTGTGTAAATTTTAATATACATCATTTGTATTCTTCATTAATTTACAAATGCTCAATTAACAAACATTTTTATACTTTCACATTAAAATCGGTTTTATCTTGGATTGATTAATGTAGGTTTGAAATTTATTGTCATGTGGATTTTAAATGATATTTGATTATAATGTCTCATACTTAAAATGCAAATAATTCAATGCATTAATAATGGCAAAGAAATGGCCGTCAAAAGATTGACCTGTTTTGTAAAAAAAAATTTGGGTGAGAATATTTCTTAAAAATAACAAGTTTTCAAATATAAAGCTTTGGTTATTTTTTTTCTAGTCAAATTTGGTTTCTAATAGATTGATTTATAAATTTTGAATGGCCTTAGTCAGGAAGCAGCAATTTTAATTTTATGGATGAATTGTCCGACTCATACAAAATAAAAATGAAAATCAGGATTCTCAATTTAACTACAAATTTGTTGACACCCTGTACTAGCCGGAAAAATGCGAAAAGGGTTATTTGAAAATACATATGCATGTGTATTTTAGGCACCTCCATAAGTAGAACTCCATACTATTAAAATCACTATAAACGATAATGTTTTGACTAATTTTCACAATCTTCACAGTGTCACATGTCCATATACTTTTAAAAATATTACAAATCCAAAATTGCACTCACATTTTTAATAATAGTTCACTTGAATTAAGTCCATGATATGTATTCATATAATTTAAACAAACGTTTATGCTATTTCAGATATTATACCTCCAAACCAAACACAAACAATTGGGAATAAATATGTCGCTAGTGCTCTTTGTAATGACATTTCTTGTTTGGATTGAGCATTTGAACTTGTGCCACTCGAGCTTTCTTTGATCACTTCAGTTTCTATACTATTATGATCTAATTCAACATCATTTTCATCGCCATCTTGGTCAGGCCTGTGAATAATGTCTGGTTTGGAAGGTCTGATGACATCAGGGGGTCTGAATGGATTGATGTCTTCAGATATGTCTTGATCTGGATCTTTATGATCAAATTTAGGAACTTGAGGAATGCTGCCATGCCCTGATCCATCTTCGTCAGGACCGTTTTCTTGATCCGGAGGTCCACCAGTTTCATCTTCATCTATTGAATCATCTCCTGATCCAGATCCCGAACCAAATGTAAGAGAAAAATTCCTATCATTTTCTGGAGCAACATCTATGCAGAGATAATAAGATTAATAAATGAAGAGAAGAGTCATCCAAATATACAAATCACCATATTATTTACCTTCATCATCCCATTCAACATCTAAACCATTGAATGCATTTTTTAATTTATTTGCTATACTACGGAGTGTAAATTGTTGCGCTGTAACCACAGCAGCTGTTGGTGGATTTACAACACTGGGGACAGGATCTGACGGAGATGGGTTTCTTAGTTCTGGATTTGTTGCTAAAGCTGCAGATCCTTCTCCAGCTAAAGGAGGAAGATATCTAAAAAATGATAATTCGTTATTTATGAGTAAGTATGAGGTGGTTTGAGAATTACTAATAAGTGCAAAGACTAATTACCTGGCTATGTGCGTTCCATTCCAGCAGTTATCTTCATGAACTTCAGCAACGTGGTCTGAAGTACAATACATATGTGGCAGTTTTGACCAAACATGTCGAGTCTCTCGGACATGTTGACGAATTTTTGTAACTAAACGTTCTAATTGAACCCCGGCATCCTCCTCATCATCATTTTTAGCAACTGGTGTAGGTTTTGATGTTCTTCCATTATTGGGAGATGAATTTAAGCCTACATTTCCTGTGATAAAGTGCATAAATATTTTTAACAAATCTTCAAAATGAAAGATAAAAATAAATATTCTATACCACATACCATTTCCTTTCCTATTTTTATTAGTGCCTTGCTTTTTCCTATTTCTCTTGCCTCCATTTTGAGGACTACGTTCACCTTGGTCAAATTTATAAGTCTCAAATTCAATTTCTTTTGAAGTTTTTCTTGGGTCTGGGTCTGGGTCAGCTTCTCGTTTTAGTCGTTTTTCATAAGAATTAATATCAAAAGTCTTATGTTTGTCTCCCAAAAGTATATTGTTTTGAGAAAGAATGTTAGGATTCTTATTTATTAAGCTTTCATATGAGGTTTCAATAACAAAATCATCATCATCTATTTTTGAAGTAAAATCATTTTTCAGGGATCTTCTTTTTATTGAATGAGGCATAAAAGCGCTATCAGGTCTTTGACCCAGTACAGGTTTTCCACAACCGGAGAATACTTTTTGAGATAATTCTTGTGCCTTTTCTTGGAAATTCATAATAGCTTCAGAGATTTTTATGTCAATTGGACCAACAACCATGACTATATTGAAAGGTCCTAACAGTCTATCACTCACTTTGTCCATTGCATCTAAAAATAATATTGATAAAATATAGTTTTTTTTACATTAATTTGAAAATTCCAAAAAATATCGATAACACTAACCGACAAAAGCATCCCAGTCAGGAGCCAAGTCAGCATGTTGAGGTAAACAACCTAGAGCTAAATTAAGACATAATTGAGGACAAAGTCCTTGGGATACTCCTGAGCATGCACCACACCATCTAACACGACCAGCTGCGATTTGGCAAGAAGGAGAGACTCGAATCTATAATAAAAATGAAATGAAAAATATACGGTTAACTTCTTAATAGGTAAGAAAATCTAAGTTTTGTATAATTAAAAAATACTCACATTAGCCATGACCCTTGCTACATCGGCAGCTGCAGCCAATGCTTTGGTGTAGGTCCTTGTAGCAACAAATGCTCGTTTTACTTGAGCAGCTAATTTTCCAGGAACATCCCCAAAGGGTTGGAGCTCTCTCATATGTTCACTGACACATGATAAATATCTATAAAAAAATCCAAATAACATTATAATATATATCATGGCGAATTTCGAAATGAAAATAATTTAATATACTTACTTGTCATCAAAATGATATTGAGAATTGATCACAGCAAACATCCTTTGATAAAGAACTGCAAAAAATGAGTCCATCGCATCAGCCAGATCTAAACCTCCTCTGGCGTGGTATTTTTCCAAATCACTAAATAGGGCAGCGAAGAGATGGGCATGTCTTTCATATATCAATCCATATGTTCGTACAAACATTTCGTGAAGATCATGTCGTGATTGGTTCAGTAAAGTTTTGAAAAAATCTGTAATATAAGAAAAAAAAAATTATGATGATAAAATTTAGTTAGGCAATAAAATACGGTTGCAGTTTAAGATCCAATCGGAAGTACGTTTTTTTAGTTTCCTGGTTTGAATAGTTCACAAAGGCGGACAGTTTTAGTGTAGGCACAGTAGGTTTGGATTAGTGGGGCGCAGCTGCAGTAATATGATGGATATATGAAGTTTGTAGCAGATCAATCATAGTAAAGTAGGGGTGACAACAACGACAGAATTTTAAATAAACACTAAAGAAAATCACAATTATCATATTTCCCAAATATGTAGTAACTCCGTTATGATATTTGTAGGAAGTATAAATGATGACAAAATAAGTTGTGAACATAAAAAAGAGACTAGCAACAAGAACAAAAGGAGATGCATTCAGAGACTCACGAGTAATCAAAGTTCAATATTATAGTGTAATACGAGTTATGCTAGATGGTATGTGTACGAATAGACTAGAGCATAGTAGTATTGGTGTAAACGCATACGCACCGAACGCACACACTCGAATAACACTATTATATTGAATACGGCCGATAGATATAAACATTAGATATCGCATTGCGTATAAATAATTCGTGTAATTTTTATTATCCCGTGTATTGTTGCACTCTTCTCTCCTATTCGATAAAGGCATAAGTGTGTCTCCCCCACTCAACACATCTCTAGTGACCCCTGAGAGTGGTAATGACAATATTTTGCGATTAAATAATATTTAAAACATCTTAAAGAAGTAGTCTTTGGTAAAAAGTGAGCCTAGATGTATTTGAGTGTATGTTTGAGTCCATATGACATGTAGTAACAATGCATTTACCCATTTTACTGTGAAATATAACTGAAGATATGAAGAGAGATGTTTACAATATAATGTTTGCCAGGTAACTCATGTTTTTGGCTACTTGATGTACTTGAACTAAACCCGCATTTAGCCACTCATGCGATATCTTATGTTTATATCTATGATACGGCCCTTAGCAAAAGGATTACATGAAAACTCAATATGGCCTGCTTTTCATATATGGATACGAAGTATTTAAATGAATGAAATGTGAAGCGTCAGTTTTAACAGCTTGATTCTATAAAAAAATCGGATGTACATGTGCAATAGAAGATGTTGTATGAAAAATGTTTCAGGGTAAACCAATAGCGCACGTGTATAAACACGTGTAGAGGTGGAACGAACGGGACGTGTTTGTGCCCTGCCACATATGTGTTTACTTTACCAATCACACGCGCCAGGTTCGACTCCCTTGGTGGCTTTGGCTCGGCTTCACTTCAAGAAGTCTGTATTATTATAATCTTAAAATGCAGCCGTGGCAGCTCATTTAAATTAATAAGCGGAAAAATCAACATATGGCGAAAAAAGGTGGAAAGGCCTAGGTCAAATATTACATCTAATATTTTTTTTTAATTACAAATAAATTATTAAATAATATAGCTCTTTACACTATGCACATCTGTAAACACGAACCGATGAGTACAGCGTAATTTATCGGTAAGGTGTGAACGAAGCGATGAAACACTGGCAGAGCTGCTGTTGCTCTACTTTAGTGTTTGCTCTTTCAGTTACACCAAACAATCCATGGAAAGCCTCATTCATAAACAAACATGTGGTAATGTCGGAATGTTACTTTATAATACATCGATGTGGCTCTCAGATTAAAATATTATCATTATCGTGTGCGCCCGGTGGAGATTATATTTATTGACATAATATAACAGGTAATCGATCACCGATGACAAGTACAAATACACAGGATAACATAGCATGTTCCGTTTTCTCAGTCGAGTTTATATTTAACATAGTTTCACAGTCCATTAGTCATTAGTGGAGCGGTGATAGGTATCAGACTTGTGACAGAGACCGGTCCGTCATCGATAAGGTGTTTGTTGCGGCTTATTAGCGACTGACATATTCTCAGATTGATCTTACAGATATTGGCTGTCTTTAAAGCTCGTTGTGGAATAAACACAATCATTAATCAATTGAATATACATACCGTCAAATTTCTTGGACTTCTCCGAAAGAATGCTGGCGACCCGATTCGCCTGGTTCCTCGCCGTAGTCTCGATGTCCTTTCTGGCGATGACCGCAAGCTTTGATCTCACGTATGGACCGCAACAGTTTTCATCTTGCGTGCATACTCCACCTGTAACGAGTGCATAATATTAGTTTATTTGTATTGAAGATGGTGGGATGAAATAGAGTCGGTAACGGAAATTCAAATAAGACTGAGGGCTTAGGAGATAAGATAACCAGCATGTGTCAGTGTAGCGCAATCAGAACCCACGCACCGTAATATTTACGAGTACTACTAACATCGCCTCCGGAAAGTACAAGCTCAATTAAAAGCTACACTATTTGATAGAGGGATTCATATTTTCTCGTTCGGTTTAGTGGGGTGCTGAAGAAACTTCAAAGATCGATACAGTAACCGATGTGATATCTCCCCCCATTTGCCCAAAGTGAGGGGATGCAATAATTTAATACTGGCGCTCTGGCACAATGGAGACCACCCCTAGTGCTTTGATGCGTCTGTACCGAAATCTGAAAAATATTACACATAAAACTAACAATGGATATAAAACATAATTACTCGTGGTGAATGATTATGATGACAATTGTATTTAAAATAACATCGTGCAAAAAATAGGAGTTATTAATATTAAATAAATGTTTTATCTCAATCTTATTTGCTCGCCAGGAAGTAGGTATTGTCATTGTAATATATCATAGCATATATGTAAGTTTTCATTTAATATACAGGGTGTCTCAATAGTGCCGTTAATATCTCAAATATAAGCAAAAACATTTTTTTTAAACATTGGTACTATGAATTAATAATATTCATTACGTATAGAAGTCACAATACACACTTCACAAAAACAGCTGATTCCAAGATGGTGGATAAAACTCGATTCCTAAACCACTGTTAATATTATTAATTATTTAAAATAAAATTGTTCTTTCAATTATTCTTGCGATATCCTTAAATATTCTCAGTTATTTCAAGTTCGCTCTGTATAATCTTGATTAAATAAAATTTATTTTTTGTGTGACGTGAATTTGAGAATTAAAGAAATGAAAATAAAGTTAAAAATAAAAAAATATCGATTAGTAAAAGGGCGTGTGTACGACAGCCGCTTCAATGTGGTGACAATTCGCTCTCAAAACATTGGCAATGGGGGTTTTGAAACGTTCCCTGCTGTAAATTATTTTAATTTCAAATATTTTCCCCTACCTACTATAAATTCACGAAGATAAAACTGTAGATTATTTATCATGTTTTTAGAGAACCTTTTTTTAAATTTTAATTTTACAGTTTTGTTGACTATGTGATAACAGTGGTGCAAAACAGAGAGGTGACCCCATGTTTGCCCACACATTTGTGAAGAGTGGTTTTCAATAGAGACTATATTAGATTTTAGGATAGGGTGACAACATCTAGGATGCCCCTACATTTTAATAGACATGCGTTTCTATCGTATGCGGGTAACACATTTTAAATTTAACCTTAAATTACGTTTCTTACTCTATGCAGCTTTTAAATGTTTAATTTTAATTTGAATTCAATCCAATTAGTGGGTGTCAAATGTATAATTCTGACTTGCAAATATTTAAATTGGAAAACGAGCGACGATTTGTGTCGAGGGGGAGAATATTCGTAGAAATGAATTTGAATTGCTGCTGTGTCTTCTCAAACAGGGTAAACTTTCTAGGAGTTTCCCTTGCTCTATTGAGATATGTCATTCGCTCGCTACTTCAAATTGGTAAACTTCCACTTCACAAATATGTGAAATACTCCAGGTGGAAAATATGTTTAACTCAGACATAAAATATTCTCGAAGAAGCAACTTTTGAGTGAGGGCGCAATCGATTGGAAGTGTCATCCTTATTGGTTAAGAGACGGATTAGAGTAATGGAGGAGAAAAAGGGTATTTATTGAAGGAATGGTGGCCGATGTGTGTAGTTTATATGACGGGCAGTTTATTAAAAGATTACAGGTGAAATGATTTATCAAAGGAGGTAGAGGAGGCCTTTGATGGAGAGGCTTTGTATAAATGTACCTTCGCCGCTAGCTCGATAAAAGGATTTGATATTTCAGATGCCCGATTTAATTCGACCATTCATGGGAACTGTCCTTGCTAATGGGCGCCCGCACTAGGGTCGTGCCTGCATTCGTTATATCCAAATATTTTTAGATTATGTTCATTTAAATAATTTGAAACATATATAATTTTAAAAAAATCTGCGAGTTTTGTTAACAAATATTTAATTTATTTATTTTCAGACAATGATTTAAATTTAAACATAACATTAAAATCTATCCCTAGTGTCTTTTAGGTGGTTTTACCAACATAACAACATAAATAATAATAAAATACAATAGTAATAGAGTACTTTTAAAGCCGTGACTCTCTCATTGCAAATTAATGGGAATAGCGGTGCTGCTGGTCATGATGATTGTAATAATATGTCTGATTGTAAAGTACACAGGTAATCTAATTAGACATAAGAATATTGTTGTTAGTATGGAGTTGTGTTGATTTGTACGTGTTCTCAAAATGCACGTTCTGTAATATCGCTTTATGGTTTGTCTCAGTGTTGAAGTTGTATCGATATAATTTGTCCTGTGTTGAAATGTCTTATTCTGTAATGTCTCTTTCTCAAACGTCCTGGAACCAAAGTATTTATTTAATACCAGCGTAATAACGTAGAGGATAAGGCGTGTGTTTTGGATTCTAAGATAAATACTGAGGCGATTATTAAGTCTGACTGTCGGTGACTTGTGTAACTAGTAATAGTTAAGATCACAGACAGTCAATTAATGAACACGTTCTGTCTAAAAAAACAAATTTGTAAAAACCCTCGTGGCTCATATAAATACGTATTGGAATTTTATTTTGAATTTCAGCTTGAAACCCAAAGTGAGCTTATTAATTTTTGTGAAATTATGGAATCCATACCAGGGAAACTGCCACAATGTACGAAAATATAAAAATGGTAACCCTGTTTTTAAGACAAGTTACATTAGTGGAAGTGTGTTGGTCGCTACACCTCAGTAGAAATATCGCTTAGTCAGCGCGGACTTCATCGATTTACATGCTCGTAGTCCGACTCCTATTCATCCCTTTGTGCTGGACCAGCATCAGGAATGCAACCAATACCCTCACATCTCGAAGAGTAGCAGCCAACTCAGACTTCCGAAATCATAAACATTACCTAATCGTCGAATAAGAATCTTACAAATGCGAGAACCTCGATCAAAAAGCATCGGGATAAACGATCAATCTATTTTAAATGGATATGTTCGTCATGATTAATTAAATACAACACAATGCCTTTATATCATTTTAACCAGGAAAATATTGATATCAAGATAGTAGTAATTGAAATATGATTCTCTCTGTTCGTATAGCTAGTGATAAATTGAAGCGACGAGTAATGTTGATCGAGTAGACGTCAGCAGCTGAAATAGAAAAAGGATGATACCTAATTAAGTTATCGGCTGGTGCTGATTAAGCCCATGGGAAAGAATCCAGCCACATAAATACCAAAAAAGATATATAAAAAAGTTTTATTTTTTTCGTTTCGAGGAAAAAATTGTCACGATTGACCGTACGATATTTTCATGCAAATATTTAATGTCAATGGGGGCAATCGAAATACACACAGGGGTCACATAAACAAACATACATAATAAATAATAATGTAAGGTGGCCCCATGCCATTTCCGCGTAGAATCATCATCGTTGAGGTGGTCCCTGGGGATCTCGAGAGCCGACCTCAGAAAATGCAGTTTTGACCACGCCCCTAACAGAATCCCCTGGATAAAGACGACATTTTGGTGACAGCAAAAAAGAATATCACAGTTTGATCGCGCATGAATGGAATGGTCGTAAAACGGTAGACATTTCAATAATAAAAATGTAACCATAGAGTCTCGTGAATAGAGCGAGGAATTTCACGGATCGGGATGATACTACATCGGCTATGAGGAACTCTATACAAATATAATGTGTGATATTGTGAAATCCACACCGTGATCACAAAATATGTACACCTGGGGAATGTTAAAAATGTGGTAATACGTCATTATATCATACTGGATTAAGATTGGAAGATTATATATATTACAATTTCTTTATCATGCATAAGTTTTTACAATGATTGTTAGAACATCTGTGGAAATAGACAGAGTCTTTTTACCGATAACTTACATGAGAATGTTTTATTTAAATTTGACTTGAATAATAATTTTAAATTATAAAAAGACTGCGAAAAAAACCCATTTACAAATTTGAAGATTAATAAATAATAACAACAATAAAAGCAATATTAACAAAATATAATGCTTAAAAACTAAATAAGTTTGTGTAAAACCAAATTTGAGTTGAGTGGATTATTAGAAATTTACATTTTATTTTAAAAAATAATATCAGTTTTGAAGTCCATTGGTAAAATGAACTTACGTTTCCTCGAGGCATATTTGGTTTTATTTACATGTCTTATGATTGGGTTAGTCGGGAAGTTAGTCATTTTAGTGTAATGTTTTTTAGTCAAATCTGCGATATTTGCTTTGATCATTTTTAATGTTCTCGTGGACTTCTTTAAGAAATGTGCCAGGTTCAAGATCTAAGGCCATCTTAAGACACTTGTTTTGGACAATTTGAATTTTATCGATATGAATTCAGCACTTTATACTTGGCATTAGAATACATGTATACATAGATGGTTGAAAGTGTAAGAGAGTTGGTGGTTGTTGGGTGGCGTAAGACCGCCCAGTCAGTCGACCAACTCTCAAAGGTTCTCCATTCAGATCCCGGCGAGACAATGACTGTGACGGCGTTGCTAACAAAGGAATACTCGACACATACACACACTTCACTAGCTACTTTCAACACACTTTGAGGTTACAATGTGTTGAATCATCGCGACGACTTTTCCTTTAACCTTTGTACCATCATTTACCTTATACATGGTAATAATTGTACATCATTTTTGTGTAATTACAGTAGAAAAAATACTAAACTAAATTATATATATATTTCTTTGAGAATTTATTAAAAAAGTTTATATGAATAAAGAAGTTATAAAACACAATTCCTCGGTGAAAGTGTAAATTCATAATGTGTAATTTTACCAAAGAAATTATGAACTCCACTAAGCCTATGTTATATTGGGGCCGATCAGTCTATATTTTTATGTATAGGTTGTTAATTATTATACATTTTTGTTTTTTCTAATTGGCTTGGTGCATAGATATAAGCATAAGATATCCCACGAGTGGCTAAATGCGTGGGTAGTTCAAGTGGAGTAAAAAATATTTATCTGAGAGAACATGCTGTCGATACAATATATTTAGGATTTCTTCAAACATTGAGCTAGGTGACTCGAGAGTTAAATGTAAGAAAGTGTTCATTTTTGTGCAATCAATTGGTTTGTACTATAGTTATTGCACATAAATGAACACTCTGACATTTAACTCTCGAGTCACCTAGCTCACTGTTTGAAGAAACCGACCCTTAGTCAAACAAGCAGAACCATTAAAAAAATAGACGAAGACCAAGGTATCCTCTCAATTATATTATTTCTTAATTAATTTGCGTTTTCAGGGTTTAGCGGATGCCATTATTGAATGTATATGTAATTCACATTTAGAGATATGTAGATGAGACTGACGTCTCGTCTAAAGATGGGGGACCAAGCAGACGACTCAGAGTGAGTGTTGTCTCTGTCAAACTTATCTGCTTGGTCCGTCATCTTGATATTTATCATCCACTTCTCCGGTGTTCTAATATTGGTGGTGTCGGATACAATGGGTTAAACAAATATCTGCGTTGAGATGAGATTAGGAACATATTGAATTTAATGAAAATGTACGATATTGATTAAAAAAAAGGTTTTACAAATAATATACAGTGCACCAGACAAGTCCGGTATGGCAACATTCCTGAATGTGTGTAAAGTTGAATGTAAAGGTGGCAACAGTGTTGTAGCACTTGGAACATAATGAGGGCTGTAAATAAATTCGGTTGGTCGGCAGCTTGACGACGACTATATTTTAATATTATATTTAAAACACTCATCCGTTTTATGCGTATTCGGGGTGGTTTGAAAGCCTCTCAGACAGATAAATAACGGCTGCAAATATTTAGGCTGCATTCCTTCCACGAACAAACAGACGATAAATCAAAGACACAAAGTGGGAAAACAACAGAGCGGACAGTATAACAAACCAAATTCTAAGATCAATGGGACGGCCATCAGTTACAAATAAATACTTCACGACGACATATTTACAGTGTTTAATTATATGGTTCTGGGGTATATTTTGAGAGGGTCTTGGGATAATGTGTGCAGATTGTAGTGATGACGGGTGTGCATGTCATAAATATAACCATCGAAGGCGTTACCATATCGACAAAGAGGAGCTTTAACTTCAATATACACCTATTTACTTTTTATATTAAGCCCTAACATTCCTAAATAATCTGAACATATTTTATTATCAAGCCTCGGCCAAGAGGATGAAAAAACAGGTCTGCAATTGCTGAATTGTAGAGCACAGCGCGCCTTACATTTTTGATACACATATTGCTTTATTGTTAATTTAATCAAATAAAAACTTTATAGTTTGTCCTATGAATATAATAATTGATGTATGATAAGTGTAGATGTATATCATATAATGTTTAGTGTAAATATCAGAGAGTTGAAATAAAATAAACAAATAATAAGGCAATATTTTAAAGGAAATCGTTATAGAGCTCGAATACGTCAAAGCACTTCATTACCCTTGAACTATAGGTTTATTACATATTCAAATAAATATTTATAATCTTCGAGTTATAATTATCACATCGGTCGGTGAAGTGTTTTTGTTTTGCAAATTTTATAATATATTTAAAAAAAAATCTTCCACAAGTTTTGTATTCAAAGTAACGTTCGATTTTAGATAAAATGTAAAAGATTAATTTTGAGTGCTTAGATATGTAATCGGAATTTGCTTAGGTTATCTTGTATATTATTTGGAAACTTGTGTTTTAGACTTTTCTCAGATTAAACACGAATTGAAAATGAAACATTGAGTATACATAATAGCCATTATCAGAATTTTCATTGCTTTGTTATATGAATTGATAGCGATAAGGCAGTGTCTGGTTTTGTTAAAAAAAAGTGGTCGGCTTAGTGATAGTAAAAGGATGAGGTTTTGTTCTCGGTAAAGAGAGGTTCATCATTTGAAAGGTAGTGGATATTTCAGTACAAAAGAGTGGATGTCTCGAGTGTTGAGAAATGCCGCAATGGCACCATCAGCAACAGTAAAACCAAACTACCGAGGTCTGGTCTTTTGTCCACCACACAATAATAAATATTGAGACAAGCAAAAGTAGAGGACAAAGTAAACAAGAAATCTGTACCGTTAAGCAGGCACATTCTTATCCTTCATTGCAAACAGACTTAAATATTTGTGTATTCTAAGAAGTGAGAGTGCTATCGAAAAGAAACAAAAAACCAGAAAGTTAACAATTGTGCCACTCAAGACTTTGCAATCGAAATCGACTTGAGAAGGTACTTTTAGATGGATTTACCATTTTGGAAATGTCTGGCTTTCAGTGCTTTGGATTTGCCATCAAGTCGTTGAACAAAAAGAAAGTAAGTCGCATAAAAGCATTTAATTTACAAAAATGTTTATTAAAAATATCAAATAAGGGGAAACGGACTGCAGACTAACTTAACAATACAAAAATATTTTTTTTTTACTTTTTATAATATAACTTCCTGTTGGCTTGTTTACTACCTATATACCAACATAATATCAAAGTGTTGGTTGTATGGATGCATATGTAAATGTAAATATTTAGTTTAGCTCCTAATGTATAATATTATACGGTAGACGGTATCTAAACAAACCGGCGACGACAAATTCACGACTTCTCCAGACCAAATTTGAAATAATTTTAACCCAACTTCAAAATACTTTAAACTAAACACGAGGTCTGTCTGTATACCGAATATAATCAGAACGCTGCAAAAACACCATGAGTCATTTTATAAAAGAAGGCTTCAAGAATAAGCTTGAACCAAGGAATAATAATTCACCGTGAGAATCTGTCGAAGAATTCGTCGTCAGGCGTTTTCTGTTTTTTGTGGAATCGAAACCGATCCGCAGAAACCCAAGGCGATATTTTAGCAAAGACCACTTAACGCTTCTGAGACGACAAGAAGAAGCAGGCAATTAAATTAATTAATAAGAGAACGACTTCGAACAACAAACACACTAAAAGCGAACACAAACACTCCTAAAATATGCACAAAGTCATATAAATATTTACCCAATACAGCAAAAACGACTACACTTCTCACACTTCTACACTCAATCTTATACCTGAAAAATATAAGAATTTATCAAAAAATAACGATTGTGGTTAAACGAGTTTGCGTAGAAAAGGCAATATGTATGTGTGAAGATGCATTAACCTGGGGTATAAATACAGACTAAAACTAGGCTTTTAAACAAACTACGATGTAGTGAGTGAATCATTGCTTTGAGAAACATACTACTTCTGAATGTAAATTATTTAAAATATTCAATCACGTTGATTATTCCAATCAAACAAAGTGTTGCATTAACATTGTTTAGTAATAATCCTTATAAAGTGAAGCACAGCCACATACTAACGAACCGGTTCATCAACTTGCAATTAAACCAATCTGCTCTGATTGTATTGCTCGATCGTAATTTTATATTTACAATCAAATCATCATTCAGAGAACAGATGATTTCTCCAAAGGGAATAAATGAAAACATATTTGTATGCATAATATCATCGATGAACAAGTTTCATTTACATATATAGTGAAGAAAGTCAAGATATCTAAGTAGAAGTACCAAGGTAGAATTATACAAAATGCTAATTAGGCCAGTACTAACCTACGGTGCAGAAACATGGGTTATTACCAAGACTGAGGAGGATAGGCTACTTAGGTTCGAGCGGAAGATTCTTAGGAGGATCTTGGGTCCTGTTCAGGAGGCACCGGGACTATTTAGAATTAGACGGAACGATGAGATTTACTCATTTTGAAATTCATGATTGAAAAAAACAGATGTTTTGTTATATAAGACGGGATCGTAAACAAAATGTAGATGTGTGTAAAAATCATCGCCAATGACCTGAACGCACAAGGGTCGTCTGGCTAAATGCCAACATTAGTATGACACACACTTCTTTTAAAATGCAGCATGAGCATTCAATTAATAAGCAAATGACTGACCGATTAACAAAGTGTAACGAGTACATTATAATATACATTTTAATACATATGAGGTAAACGCCACATGCCATGAAGCATACGCAAAAAGCAGATCCAACTTCATCAGTATTCATGAAGAAGTGTTTATGTGAGAGACGGAGGCAAGGTGACGCTTCCTTTCAGGATATGTCTGTCGTCAGCATCAGTTTTAACCACTCGACCGCGTCTTAGACTGTCGACTCATTATCATCACCACACATTTATTTTTACAATAAAAATACAAACAAACTCATTATTGATAACATAGTAAATTAAGTATCTTCTCGTCGATATTTGTGACAGGTCTTGGGTCTTTACCGCGACAATTGTTCGCGTGTCAATCACGAATGGACGAAACTAGAATATTAATGTGTATGAAAAACACAAAAAAACAGAATTCCATTATTGGAACATGTTAAAGTTATTTCACGTCGCCAGACCAAACATGGCAAAATCTTCAAATTAATAAATATTAATACTAATGGTATTAGTAACCGCTGTGAAATATTAAAACTACTTTGTATGCGTTTGCGGTTTATTTTTTAATGGAATATTTTGGCCGCATTGGTAAGCCTGAAAGCGGTTATATCGTATAATCTAAATGGGGATAATGAAGGCAATACAAAGAAGTGCCAATGTCGCAGGATAATTTTAAATATGACGCTATGTATTTCCTCCACCATGCAATTCGATGCGGTCGTCTCATGCAAACTTGCCATATACCATGTTCTCCGAAAGACCAACTTAAATTATAATACACATGCCTATAATATATTGTATTCTTTGCAAAATAATATCAATACATCTATGGCATGGATCGTTATTTCGATAGTGAGTGTGTATAATATACATTTGTATTGGCTAGGTCAAACTAAACATATTCAACAAAAGCACGCGACATATGACACCGTCACACTACACGCCACATAATATTTGTAAATGCTTTGAATTACAAAATATTAACGAATGAAAAGGACTCCTTACAAAGTAGCCTCCATGCTTCGACTGTGGGAGTATATCCTTTCTCATTCAACACTCATAAACAACATTCCAAGATTATATGTGTAAACGGCCACTTAACATATTCTTTCACATCATTTGTAATTACTCTGTATTGTCGGACGTGTAATATAAATCTGATATTAAATATTTATTTGTAATTTATGTCTTTTATTGATACTCAAATAATTAAATGTTCATTAATGGTCCAAGTCGGCTAGTTAAAGTTTTGAGAATTTGCATACATATTTACTTATTAGGTGATTGACCGCATGTTTTGAATATGTAAACAAAGTACGGTACAGCGTAATTTCAACCAAAATGCATTATGAACATTGCAAGTAAATAACAATACCTTGTTGACGTATTCAATTTGAACTTGACCTTGAACTTTTGTTGTTTTTGTTATTCTCTAATGACAACATATATTCACTCATTATTTAAACCGAAGAATCTCAAGCTGTCATAATATTTTTTTTAAATACAAATAAATGCTTAGGCCCGTTTTAATATATTTTTTTAATAATCGTACTGGCATTACATAATGGAGAGAATTAATATTATTATTGTGTACTTAGGAAGGTGTAATAAAAAAATGAAGCAAATCCAACCATAGCAAATAGGAGACGCAGGATAAGCTGGCTCCATCACAGCACATATTCCAACAATAAGCCAAGTAAGCTGTTATCCCGGACAAAAAAATAAAGAAGCGAACACATACAATGGACGGTGATCGGATCGGAAAATATTTGCAGATCGACCGAATTCCGTATCGAGGGATAATGGAACCTAATGCACTTCACCTGAAGTCGGTTATGCGTGAAGTGCTTGCATTAAGTACTCCAAAGATCCATTCAATAGTCTCAATTTGAGAAAAGTGAATATCCTTGAGGATCTGCTTCAGCGAGCAAAATTCTCAATATGTATATTCATCTTTCACGTATTTGTGAGTGGTCGTATCCAAATAAACGAACAAACATACGGAAGATGTTTGAGGACTTGCCAAACGAAAATAAATAGTGGTTTAAACGTAATTGTATGACAGCTGGTTGAATAGCATCTCAAGTACATTCTCCTAGAACAACAAACGGCAAGGGTTGGGTATATATACAAGTCATTTTGCAACTGTCACAACTTATTTAAATCACGACGAGGTTCTCATCCTGGTTGCAAATAAGTGTCGAAAAACGTGTGGTGTTTTTCATACGTGATCGAGATGAGGATGCTCAGAATCCTTGATAGGAATATTATCAGATACTTTTCACACATAAATGGCGTCATTATAACAACGAGTGATTCACACTGCAGATATACTCGGAACCGTCACTAGAGCATGGGCGGTGCATAATTCATAATCTAACAAACAAATTTAATATACTACTCTTTTATTGCTGATGAGTGCTCATTATTTAGAATATTCTTTGCACGTATATGTATAGCGAAGAGGTGTAGTATATGAATCGGAAATGTGTTTCGGTCTGAGAAGGTAAATGTGGGAAGTTCAGTGAACTGGGGCCTCACACAATCGATAATACTGTCCACTGGTTAGTTAACTTGTAACTTTATGAAACTCAATTGTAGATACAGCTTATTGAGTACACAATCAATAGAAACATTGAGATAAATAACAGCAGTGACCCTAATTCATCAAGCATGTTGCCCTCTGAACTGGATCTATCTCTACTTTATTGCCGCTATAAAATTATCGTAGGTCTATGTATTTTATAATACATTTAAAAAATAACATTATTTGACGGGATATTCACAGAGGTCGATGACATCGATAAAACGAATTGAAGAGATATGATGGTGAAAAAAATTCAAGCCAACAGAATTGCGTGATTACGCAATTGTATATGCTGTTTGATTTACATAACTTTATTGATATGAATTGGCCTCGCCACATATTCATTTATCACCAATTTGAACAAATCAAGCCTCACAAATTAATGACTGTAACGCGTGCTCTAAATGTCATATTTGAACACTTATGATTAAATTAACTTCAATAACCAGAAGTGTATATTCTCAAGGCATAAGAGTGTTGCGGGGAACAAATTAAACAGATAATGTTGAATCATAAAAATAACACAAACATCGCATCGCGTCGGCGGCTAAGCTCTCAAGGCATAAGAGTGTTGCGGGGAACAAATTAAACAGATAATGTTGAATCATAAAAATAACACAAACATCGCATCGCGTCGGCGGCTAAGCTTTATTTTATAAGGCGGTAAAAAATATCCAAAAGCTCATGTGGACTTTTTATTCGTATAGCCACTGTGTACAGAAAAACTCAAGCAAACAAACAAACACATGACGGGAATTTTCAAAAAGAAAGAAATATTGTATTTGCCGTAAAAAATATACAATGAGATAACAAAGTGTCGAGGATTACACCAATAATTACATATTTGTTAAGTCGTCAAGATAATTGGTGGCGAATATTAATTTAATACGCTAAACAAATCAAATGACTTTCGTGATCTCATCGTCAAGTTGATGTCGGTCACGAATCACGATATACAAAAAGGCTTAATTACTATCAGGATACGAAGACGTCGATGATGGGATATCTCGATATTCTGACAGACTCCATTCGATCACTATGGTAATCTATATCAGAGACCAGAAGCTCGCCCCATTAAACATATTATAGTTTGGTGTATAATTTAAAAGCATCTATTTTATTAACATATTAAATATGCCAATTTAAGAATAGATGTTTTTTAAGACAGGTGAACAGTTCTTTGTGGGGTAAATGCCGCTATCAGTTAGCAAGATCACATGGGTTTCATGTATAGAGACGGTGTTTGCCGACATAGTGAGGCGCCTTCTATTCAAACAACTACCATAAGGGAAAACATAGGCGATAATGATCAAAGGGCGAATAAAAGTGGGCGAATGAATAGCTTCATTTGGATGTCCTAGTGCTCTTTGGGATGTCATGTCACCATTCTTTTCGATTTCGAATTAATCGGTGACCACTAAAATATGCGTCTCAATACAATTTAAATAAAATATTTTTTTCTGCATACAGTAACATATATTCTTTGACAGATAAGTTGAATGTTCATTTTTGAAAATTAAACTCAGTTAAAACATATTTATTTTTAAGGCATGTGCATATAATCCGATCTATAATAGCTATACACAAATCTTGATTGCAAATGCATCCTTGATGGGCATTTATTACTACAAAAAATAATAATCAAAACACTCACGATTTATAAAAAGACGTTCATGACAAATAAACAATTTGTATTTTTCACCATATATGTGATTATAGCATGTCCGGCTCGTATGATTTCATGGCTGACACAAAAGGATAATCATGATCAAATTCGATACCTACAAAAGTTTAGAAAAAAACTAGACACGACATTTAGCATTAAATACAAAATTTGAAAAACGGGCAAGAAATAAATAATGTCGGTGTCGATACAAAGAGGCTGTTTATTGTTATTTTGTCGGTGTTTAGTGCAACACAAGGACAGAACCTGTAATTTAATTGATCGATTCTAAGTGAGGACCTAACACCGATCTGACTGATGGATTGACAACCACAGAGAATACACACAAAAACCCTCCTATTGATGTTGCAAAATATACTAAAATTAAAAAAATATCTATTTAGATACCGGCAGTATCAATATATCAAAATGTAAATTTACATATTTCTAAAACAATTAATTACCCCAGAGTAAAATCTTCATTAGTAGATAACATGATATATTTCTATTCGGCAATACATTGTAATATGAGTTCACAATAAGATCAGCAGTGGAAGGCGTATAAATAAAAATAAATCGTTTCTGTTGACAGTTCTCCTAGAAAAAGTTGTTTTATGGCGTAGCACGGCGCCATCGGCAGTCGCCATGACAACCACTGTGGTTATTGTGTCCCACTCTTACAAACTCACCTGCCGATAGCTCCTTCTCACCTGTCTGATGTGCTCTCCCTGGTGAGAGGCTCATCTTTAGGTCTTGCAGCCGACTCCCTGCGAATAAGTCGCCAGCTCGCTTTTGAGTTACAATTTTCGCGTGAATTCACGAGGGGAGTGCCAGTCTAAAATATATGTTATACGTATACAGACTTCAAAGTGAAAAAAAAACGACATTTGTATTAGAAATCAAGTTTGTGTAGATATTAATTTTGAAATTTCACATGTATGCTTTGATAAATATGTGGGTGATTAGATATACGAAAACGTTTAATGATACAAAGCGATAAAAGCACGCATGTGGAGAAAGCTTTTTCACGTATGTATCAACAGTCGGGCCGGAAGACAGGGGCGGTGCAAAAGTATATTGTGTGCGTGTGGCCCAGAACTACTTGGAAGTGCTAATATAAAAAGCAATACAGATCACCTATACCGACATAACATTTAAAAATGGTCGTCAAATATGATAATCTGTTCGTCTGGTGAAGGTACTTGGGTCGTAATGGAATTCTTGAGGTCAGATGCCAGAGTGGGTGGTTGATCCCAAGGATATTTCTGCAAAGGGCCACCCGGACAGTCCGGTATATTTCGGAGGGCATCGAGGCTCGTGATAATCGTGAAACAATTTAATAATAGTGTCTAATAGAGGGTGGGATAGAAGGGGGCCATGACGAATGAAGCGGGCGAACGATGTAGGCCCACGCACTAGTTCTAGCTCCAGCTTAGGGTAATTACTTGTTGGACCACCGGAGACGTGAGCCACCAATGCTCATGGATCATATTAATGCTTCGATTAGGCACCGCCAATACATACTTCCATTATACTTCACTATAATGACCATATTAAACCTTGTAGTCTATAAAACACAACCTAACTCACACCTGTTAGGCCAATGTCGAGCTTTTAACGTTATTTTTAAAGTAAACAATAAATTATTCTATTTACCTTCTTTGAACTGGAAGAATTCCTCGAACGGACAATGATGGCTGAATATGACGATGGTCGGGATGAAAAAGATGTAGGAATGCCGTAGCACCCCAACTACGGAATATCCGTGTGGTCTCCGTGGAATATTTTATTAATGTAAAACGACCAATTCTCACCATTCATTGCGATGTCAACGGTGGCTCTTCAGACCACCCAGTCATAAACAAAAACCGTAATTCAATACTAAAAATATGCAGTATTGCAAATAAAACACCACCAGAAGAAGCGTGGCTACACATATTGTGGTCATGGGTTCAAATCCCGCTCAAGTCACGATTTTTTTAAATGATTTGATCGGTTATTACGAGTGGGAGATCGGTCGTCTTGATCTAGGTTGACTCTGATTTCCTGTATTGTAAGGTAAATACTGACGCGATTATTACTTTTACTTGATTGGATGAACAAAGGGATGAATTTAAAAAAAAAAATTAAACCGCCGTAAAAGCTCTGGGGATAATACGCGTGGGTTAAAATCACGCTAAAGTAAATAAAATATTTAATCGATTATTATAACTGAGAGATCGGTAATAATATTAATAAAATACTGATCGATCGTCTCAATCCAGGTTGACTCTGATTTCCTGTATTTTAAGGTAAATACTGACGCGATTATTAAGACCTGTGTAACTAGTAATAGTTAAGATCACCGACAGACAATTAACACAATGTTGTGTATAAAAAAAGCTCCATCAGAGATGTAGGTTCTCTGGTATTCCAGACGACTGTTTTCTCTTAATAATAATATAATTTAAAAAAAATAAACAATAGCACGTGTGTGTATAAATATAATGTTCAATCAAACCCACACAATAGGCAGTTGTCCATTTTGGTAATTAGTGGCATGCGTGGGATGTATATAATTTGTTTATGGATTTCTTCTTGCAGGAATTCAAAGCTATGTGGGAATTGGCCAGATTGGGCATTTTGATGATGTGATGCGGATCAGTAATAATAAAGGTGTGGTGGCAGGTGCAAGATGATTCAGATCGATTAATCACATAGCGCCAACCCTGATTCATCTTCTGCCAAGCCCTGCCTGAAGAATGCATATCGTCGGGAAAAAAGTAGTCGAAGAAGGTCCAACAGTTCCGGACCCACGTGTGCAATTTATTAATTAATAATATATGAAATATAATATATATAATTGTCTACGGTGTGTGTGCGGGTCTTTCACCCATCAGTGTTACCAGATGGAAGAATAATATTTTATTACAATTAATACATATTTAAACTCTCGAAACGGGTATTTTATTGATAATAATATTAAATTAATTTCAAAATAATATTAGAGATATTTAATAATGCATTACAAATGGCAATTCTCAAAAAACAGTATTTATTGGGAGACTCGCTTTTTAAATATTGTGATGAGTGTTGTCATCATACGAATACGTATTAAATTATTTTATTAATAATTTACTTTGAAAATTCTAACATATTCTCAATGAAAAACTAAACAACTTATTACCGTCCTATGAAAAAACCAAGCAGAACATCAAAAAACATTAACAAATTGAAAATTTCAATTAAAATTACCCTAGTTAAACTATAATATAATATGTGTTCATTATCTACAATGAAACAAGCGTAAAAATATAATTGGGTCTAATCGACATAATATGTATTTTTCAACATATGTAGGTTTGTTTTAATTTATGGGAGAGGAATTGATAATATATCACATTTGGATAATATTAAAATAAACATATTGTTATGTAAGTGCCAATTAAAATTAATATACGAGATGATAAAACAAATATGTATATTTTTTAACTTCATTACGTATTTTGAATGAATTATGCATAATATGGGTATTATTAGTTTGAAGTCGGAACCCTGGGGTAAAAGAGGTCATACGAGTTGCACTGTCCGCTGTTTCGGCATTCCTTTGAACCAGACTACGGCACCCCTCACCATTCCTGCTCCTCACCAAAGTCATCCGCAGGCAGTGGAGTGTATCATCACTATCATCAACAGTGGGATAGAACCTGCGGCGTGAAAACCGCATTATAAAAAAGCTATAACCGACCTACATATTAAGCCGTTAACACAACGGCCGCCACTTCGTGTCGTTTCCACTTATCGCACCACTGCACTTCATACAAAAAATAATTAAATCATTTTTGAAGATGATGACGCTAATAAACCGAAAAGTCGAATACGGTCAACGATTTCAACGCTCATATGAGATTGAACGAAATCGCGCAAATTTTATTTAAAACAATTCGTATAGGTATAGAGAGAGATGACTTACAAAACCTATTTTATTTGATTGCTGATTATCAGCACGTTTTCTAAATTTTATTCATATTTACAGAATTATTAAAAAAGAAATGAAAATATACGCATAACTTGTGAACATTTCATATAAAACACTAAACATATATTTTTCACAGCACAATGTGAAGATATTGTAAATGGGGAAATTTCGCAAATAACATAATATGCCAACCATAAATATAAACATAATATATCGTATGAGTGGCTAAATGCGTGTTAAGTTCAAGTAGATCAAGCAGCCAAAAACTTCAGTTACCTGACGACCATTATACTGTAAACATCTCTCTTCATACAGTTATATTTCACAGTAAAATGGGTAAATGCATTGTTACTACATGTCATATGGACTCAAACATACACACAAATACATCTAGGCTCACTTTTTACCACTGAGTACTTCTTTAACATGTTTAAAATATTATTGCGTTTTAATCGACAAAGTATTGTCACAACCACTCTCAAGAGTCACTAGAAATGTGTTGAGTGAGCGAGACACACTTATGCCTTTATCGAATAGAAGAGGGCAACAATACACGGGCTACACGAATTATTTATATGAAATGCGATACCTAATGTTTATATTTATGCGCTTCAAGATAGAATAAACAATATTCCTGTAAAAATTAGAGCAAGTGATGATTGCGTAGAAAATACACGATTGATACGTTATTCACAGGAGAATAAATTGTAATGGGATTAAGTGTACATACAAATAAAGTGTGATGAATAAGAGTCTGATTGGGGGTGGGATGTACCTCTTGTTGGGTGGGTGGTCTAATCTAGTTATAGCATAGCAAACAGTTAATATTTACACAGCGATGGAGATTTCAAGCCTTTAGAAAATTTGACTGTGTATATAGTTCATTTCAGTGATTTCAATTCGACGGCATATATTGTGGTTCAAACAAGAGGGTTTCATACATCGCAAATATTAGCCCGTTATAAAGAGAAAAAAGATAAAAAGGAAGGTCGTGGGAAAGACGCAAAGATCAAACGCTATTCAACCTAATATATTAAGATATCGCATTGAAAACAAAAATACTGTACATTAATTTATTTTTATTACACAACCAGTTAAATCGCAATCAATTATTACGTATCTTAAAATCTATTATTATAAAATTGGGAATTGTTTTTTTTAAATGATAATCAATTTAGTATGAATGTTTGAACGTAGGCGGAGTTTTTTTCTGTGATGTGATTTTAAATGAACACATTTAAATATTTTTTATTTATTTATTTACGCTTGGAGGAGCTTTTATTTTGTCTGTCGGTGATCTTAACTATTACTAGTTACACAGGTCACCGACAGAGCGGCTCTGCCCGAATAATCGCCTCAGTATTTACCTTACAATCCAGAAAATCAGAGTAAGCCTGGATCGAGACGATCGGTCGGGATTTTATTAATATTATTCCAGATCTCGCAGTCGTAATAACCGATCAAATCAATCTAAAAATTCTTGACTTGAGTGGGATTTGAAGCCGTGACCACAGTATTTGTAGCCACGCTTCTTATCCTCTGAGCTGGTTAAATATGTAAATTAGATTAAAAAATAATTCTCAGTGATTGTAAGAATAGAGCAATATTAGGCTTTTAAGAAATGTCATAATTATAATGTTTGTATCATAAATTGAAAGTTGAGTGTATGATTCAATATAAGATGATTCCGATGACAAATGATGTGCACTTTTACGAGAACGACGAAATAATATTGAATCGTGAATTAATGAACGTGTTAATGGAGGCCAACATCAAAGAGGAGAGCCGATGGGTCTTCAGTGTATCTTGCTCGCCCATTTCCTGAGGAAACCTGCTCCCATCGACCATATATATATATATATACACAATCATACCGTTAAGGCTCTATCTGGATGGCTTCACCTGCGGACCTTTTGTGTAACGTGATATGCATTAAAATAATACGAATGTACAGTCTATTAATTATTGCATGTCCTATTAATGGCATTCTATTATAGCCACGACAAAGACTCTCTTTGTGCAGCAGCATCATTGATATTGCACAATGATAGACAATGTGTTTTATCAATCAAGTATAACATTATGTCCTATAAAGCTTCTTCAACAGTACAAATTAATAAGTATAAAAAAGAGCGTCAATGATTGCGAAACGCTAATTAAAATAAACACACAAACCCAAAGGCCATGTCGAGGAAGCAAATTACGCAAAACGATGAAGTCGTATCGAGCGAAGCAATTACCGGTCGAGCTTTTTATTATGGATGTTTAAAAAAAAACATAATCGATACTCGCGATGTGTGATATTAATATCTCGCCTTGAGACACTACAACAAATGGCAGACATGTTGGCAATTGAATACCGAATACTCAAAGAAAAATGATAGTAGAGAGAGAGAGCAGTGAGAACAATCAAGAGCTCCGCCCCCTCGAGGCTGTGAAGACCAGCTGGACTTCTCCAATCCACGTTGTACAGTCGCCAACAAACATACAGATTTGTCATAATTTGCAACATCGCCTACGGATTACTAGTACAGTTTAATATGGTGTTTTTCACCCGAAATTAAATGTACATGAGAATGATTTAAGTGACAGACTATGATGATTTAGAGTCGGTAAGTGTGGGCAGAGTAAAGAACTGCGAGGCGCCTACACACTCTTACACATACAATTCCCAGTAAAAGCCTAATACATATATACGTATTTATTAAGTCAAAATTACAGTGCTGATGATAAAAATCATATTATTTAATATTCGTACAAAGCAACACCGATAATGTAATCGGAAGGAAGCGCGGCTGGTTGGTGGTATAAGGGGCCGAATTAATGAAGTAGTTAAGTCAATACCATCAGACTAGTACTCCCGGTAATCAAATAACCATGGGAAGCACTTTCATTACAGGTGATTAGGGCTATCAAATGTTATGTATTATTTAATAGAATCGCAAAATATGAATCGTGTAGTAGACATGCGGTCACTTAAATTAAAACGGAGAGACTATTGAGACGTATCAAGAGTTCATTAGACATAGACAGACGGATGGAGGCAGTTCACGAATACAACATCACGATGTTCATTGAGTATATCATCATCATCATGATTTGAGAGGGACACTTCAAGATGGGCAGCGGTGAAAATGTTAAATTATTAAGTTGCATTGCGGCGGCTAAGGGCATAATGAATAAACACATATGCGCACTATAGTAAATTAAAACTGTTTATATTACAGTCATAACTGTTTACATCAACAGTAATTATAAAAAAGTATATCATAGCGGAAAAATTCACACGACAGTGCCGACGCAATAATTGGAATTATAGATGATTCAAAGGTAATAAAAATAAGTGTACTGTGTAAAAACACATCAATGCGAATGAAAAAAATTGACAATTAAAAAAATGGGAGATTGGTTTGGATGGAAGATTCGGTTGTAAAGCGGGCTTCGTTTATTGAGGTATCGTAAAACGAGCATGGGGATAGTAATAAACAGGGCGATAATACAATATAATAATTGTAAGGACACAAGGCAGCATGTGAGTATTATTTTTTCTGATTTGGAGGTGTCGGCGCTATAAAGTTGTCCAAACTGTGTGCGGTGAGTTCTCTACAGGTAACTAACACATCGAAGATTGGTTTCTCTCCCCGTGTGGCCAGGAATTTTCAACACAGGGACTACGCACACACACGTGAATAACACAAAGAATATAATAAAAAAGGAGTATAAACGATAATAACATTACACAAAATAAAAGGAAGGCAACACAGAGCAAACAGAGAGAGAACGCCGGCTTCAGTATGAAGGAAGAGAGAAGGAGAAGGCGGCGACCCGACCTGTCGGAATGCGGGTCCGTCAGATGTTTTCAACCACCAATCATGCCATGTGAATGAATAAAATTATTGCTATAATATATCCACACCTATACCACTATTGAGGAACGATCAATGGCAGGCGACTTGGGTGGTTATGGATCACTTTAGCGAATGTCTATGAAAAATGCAAGATTCATCGCGTATACTAACATTGTTTATAATTATTAGCTCATCTGTTTGACGTCACTTTTTTAATACATACGAAAGTGAATCATTCTTTTCTGATTACGGAAGTGTGACATGGTCTCTTAACTTATAACCAGATGTCATCATGGCAATTGAGAGATTAAAAGTGTGAAAATTGGTAAATTTATAAGACAGTTTTAGCCAATGAAAGGAAGCAGGTGGTGGGTGAGAAGCAAGATGGTGTGTGCTGTCATTTCCTGTCTTTCTCCTTGCTGAAAGGTCGCTTGAGCGAATTTTAAGGCATTACAATATATTAGTAAACAACTATAAAAATCATCATCATAAGCACTCCAGTTGAGTGATGAACCAAGGCTTCCCGCACCAGCATCTTCCACTTATTTCTATTGGAGACCGCGCTCCTCTAGTTATTAACTACCTAAACTCCTAACTACCTTATAGAACTCCCCCGCCTACCTTAGCCTAGGTCTACCCTGCCTTCTCTTACCCACAGGCTTGCTGGATAGTATTTCCGATACTATACCTCCTGCTCTTTCCACGTGTAACTATAAAAATACCAAAATGAAAAAAAAAGTACAGCTATCTTTTGATTGGCAAATATATAGTACATGCTTTATGTTTGGTGGAAATATTTCTTTTCATTGTAAGTGAACGCTTTAGAACTGACCACAAAACAATATAATAGACATATTCGCGGGGTATTCATTAGTCATTCGTATGGACAGAGGAAGATATGACGCATTGAAAGCAGAGAGGACTAAACCACAAAATATCAAGAATATTATAGAGGCAGACCACAAGAGGGCAAATGTTCACACCTTTACAGAACTGACCCACCGGTTATTACAGCGATGACACACTTCCTGTCGTCTACCTTCACATTTGATTATTGTCTGACAACATATTTTCATCGAACCCCAATCTGGTACAATCAATACATGGTATTACTAATAATCGACACATCCAACAATATGCATATCCGGGATTAAATCATACCGCGGTTGACTTTTATCAACGATGCGTTAATTTGATTTCAACGCGTCGAAAACCGGCATTCTCCGCGAATGCGGCAATAACCATAATACGAAAAAAAAAAGTTAAACAGGAACATCCGTGGCGAATGCCAGATAATAATGACCGAGAGAAAAACTGTGAGAAGGGCCATAGCAAACAGTGAATGTGTTATATTCTAAGAAAGAGGGAGTTGTGATAGTTTATGAAGTACATATTTCCCAGCATGT
The DNA here is from genome assembly GCA_022606485.1 of Agraylea sexmaculata. Lineage (NCBI taxonomy): Eukaryota > Metazoa > Arthropoda > Insecta > Trichoptera > Hydroptilidae > Agraylea > Agraylea sexmaculata. The sequence goes on from JAGTTH010004809.1 coordinate 54,586, forward strand.
CGTCGTCTTGGCATTAAAATACCGACAGAAGAGTGACTATTAGTTTTCCCTATTGTAAATGCTTAGGCTGCTCATCATTGTGAAACACATTAGAGACGCGTTCCAGTCTATAAAAAAGGATTTTCCCTAGTAAACTGTCCCTTCACACCTTTGGTGACTCGGCAAAATTTAAATGACATCGTACCAATAACGATATTATCTCACGGTTATTGCATTCGTTTCAATCACATTTGTATGGAAATTCGATCGGTATACTAGACATTGAGATATCAAAAAGAATGAAAAGGACACCAGTGTGTTATTGTATGGAGTAAATGTCACAGGGTGAAACATTATGGTGGAATGAATGTACTGTAATGAGGTGTGCATATTCAATGTGGGTGGTGGTTGCGACTACATTTGAAGGCTGTGTATGTAAATTAATGGATGAACAGGAACCTCCCCTGCCCCGAGGATGTCACGGAGATATTCCCAACATTTATTACAATACCGAAATCACTCACACATTACCACTATCATTGGGAATTCAATTGATAAAATATACCACATCCTTGGATAACGCAAGCGGTTGATATTCATTTCGTCACAAATTAAATTCATGGCTTTACACAATCAAATTGTTGTCACTATTTAATTTAAACCAATAAATGAATACTGCAAGATTGAGAATCTATATCGAGTCCACTAGTATCAAGTGACCGGAACATCACGTACTAAACGGAGTTGTGTAATATGATGTTGTTATTAGATCAAATGAAGAATCCACCCATTATTAATACACAGTCCAACAGTTTAGTGTCATGGAGACATCCCGTGACGCCCCATAATCGAATGAATTCTATTAACCAAGGAACCCATGTTCGTTTCCTCTTTACAATCGGTACAAATCATCATAGTTTTAGCTCATCATAAGCGTGAGAAAAATATTCATGGACAACTCTGCTCGTATTTTTTTTCCGTCACACAGCAAGTGTTCAACAATTCAGATTATCTATATATGCGGTTTTTTTCAAAGTAGACAGTACTTGAGATAATAGATCCGCTCCCGTACAAAACTGATTGTAATATCAATAAACGATAACCACAAATCGAATCGAATTGAACCAATAAACTATTTATACATTAATATCTACTGAGTATTTAAATAAAATCGTATCCGCACCGCATAAAGTATGGAGATAATAAATATGTACTGAAATGCGGTGGTGAAATTCCGCAGGTATAAATTATGGCAAAACATAAATTGTGCAACCTTTTGCAATTTATTAAAAATGCACACCTACATCTTCTCTTCTCGCCAAATTAAAATACATTTCAGATACCAGGTTACACAGGTATTTTTTATTAAAATTGCACTCTTTCGAAGATATAATAGTAGAAGTTATTGGGTGTTATAAATAAAACAGTAAGTAAATAAGCAAACTCTCACATTTCCCGTGACCATTCTGTCATACTTGACGAATTTTTATTTATAAATGCATAGATATATAAGATTTCGCATGAGTGGCTAAATGCGTGGTTAGTTCAAGTAGCCAAAAACATGAGATACCTGTCAAACATTATACTGTAAACATATCTCTTCATATCTTCAGTAATATTTCACAGTAAAATGGGTAAATGCATTGTTACTACATGTCATATGGACTCAAACATACACTCAAATAAATCTAGGCTCAGTTTTTACCCCTGAATACATCTTTAACATGTTTAAATCTCCAAAATATTGTCACAGCCACTCTCAGGGGTCACTAGAAATGTGTTGAGTGAGGGAGACACACGTATGCCTTTATCAAATAGGAGAGAAGAGTGCAACACTACACGGGATAAACAAAATTACATCTATGTATAAATGTTATTTTCTCCATTTGAAGCAACTAGTCAAATTTTATATTATTCACAAGACATTATCGTGTATATATTATATAATGTATATACCGAGGAGATAAGCAAAATCCGCCAAAAACTGATAAGGCTACTATGAAAAATATAAAGAATTGAATGAAGGAGACTGTAAGCTTTATCACGTCACTGTTTGCACATGTTCGATAAAATAATAATGAAATGGTAAAAGAATGTGCGGAATTCGAGAGACTGGGGTCAGATTCTACAGCATTGGCCGAAGGCGGACAACAAGCATTGTCCTGTCCTGTGCTAAAGTCTGCGGCATGTGTGTAACTTTGTCTGCCAGCCTCATCTATAATGAGTTACCTTCCTTAGTTATCTGGTCGTCCTTTTTAAATTAAATCATTCAATTAACAAAGAGATAAGGAACTCATGAAATTTAACATTTAAGAGGTATGTAGCTTTATACAACATGTTTTTTATTCATACTATTCAAGTATAAGCACATAACATGTAATCCATCTACACCACAATTAATGGTCCAAGTCTGCTAGTTAATCTTTTCAATTTTTAATTTATATCGTGACGCCTTCCCTATTGACGGGAGACCCTTTATAAGGGGTTGGCCAGGCCACCTTGGCCTTTACGGGAGAATATAGTAGAGATGGTTTCCCAGGCCACCACACAGCAATGAGTACTTAAGATGTAGTTAGCTAAGCTAGATCTACCAAGTGACTCCGGTGCCGTGAATCGAACCCGGGAGTCTTCACTCACGAATCCGTTGCACTAACCACTGGGCCACAAGGTGGCTCCCAATTTATAATTATTATTTTAAAATGTTTAATAATCTTGCGTATTTACTTATTTTGTGATTGACCGCCTGATTTGAATTTGAATTATTATAAGCATACGTCATAGGATTCATGAAACAACAATAGTACGTAAACAAGAACAGAACCTCAAACGGCACACACGGTCAGCAACCTGAGAAATTATGAAAACATGTTAATAATATTACTTCTTGTTGATGCAAATACGGTCAGCGACAATAGGAGTTATGACAACATACTTGTTTATTCATTTGAACATAACCTTGAAAATGAATTTTATTGTTGTTATCCTGTGATGACATCATATATTCACTCATTATAATAACCGAAGATTGACAAACTGTCATGACAATTTTTTTTTATACGAAAAAACTTAGGCCCCCTTTAGTATATTTTTTTAATGATCGTACTGGCATTACATAATTACGATAAAATATTTTAGTGTCAATAAAATACATGTTGTATAATTAATGTACTTTTTGTGCTGAAGAGTGCAAGCGAGAGTGTGTCATTTCAAAAGGTGAATGTAGTCAGCTTATACGTGCTTTATCAGGCGGTTGCCAATATCCTGGGCAGAAAACTGGAGAAGTTAGCAGGTAAAATAAGTAAGAGTATATAGAGGGTCAGGGAGAAGCAGGAGGAGGAGGAGGAGGTTGTTGAGGAATGCGGTCCTTGGACTGTTTCCCACGTTAAACTGCACTCCTCGTATCGACTTGCAGAACTTAAAGGCCGCATCGCTTAAAAATCACCACCTCGTTTTACATATATTATGAATTAAATAATAACACATTATGAGAGATGATAACATTGTTTTTCCAATGGTAAGCGACTTGGTAAGTGACTTCATAACAACGGAGACAGCCATCAATGATAACAATTGAAATACGAACAAATACTCTCACTTTTGGTACATCGTGAAAATCATAATTAAAAATAATATTTATCCATAGATGTAAACATAAGATATCGCACGAGTGGCTAAATGCGTGGTTAGTTCAAGTTATTAGCAAACATTATACTGTAAACATCTCTCTTCATATCTTCAGTTATATTTCACAGTAAAATGGGTAAATGCATTGTTACTACATGTCATATGGACTCAAACATACACTCAAATACATCTAGGCTCAGTTTTTACCAAAGACTACTTCTTTAAGATGTTTAAAATATTATTGCGTTTTAATCGCCAAAGCATTGTCAACAACCACTCTCAGGGGTCACTAGAAATGTGTTGAGTGAGGGAGACACACTTATACCTTTATCGAATAGGAGAGAAGAGTGCAACAATACACGGGTTTACACGAAAAACTTATATGCAATTCGATATCTAATGTTTATATTTAACAAGTTATCGAGTTGAGCATCTATATGCGATATTTATAGGACAGGTTAAGCGATGTGGCGCCTTTGCCAGGATCCAGTTAAAATCAGGTTATCGTCCTTCCAATATGTATTCACATAATATTACCCCCGTATTCTGAATGCATGCATACATTTAAGGAAGGTAACTATTCACACTTCCTTTCCTCAAATTTGACATTTCCCCTCCTTAATTTTGACGTTTATGATGACACTTTGTGAATACGAACTTTATTGTGCAACTGACGTTACCGAATTAAATTCGTTTTAAAAATCTTCGATTGGTAGACCATGTACAGTAACAGGGAGACTGACTAGTCGAAGACTGGATGCTGATCAGGGCTGAAGGGGCGGAGACTGGAGCCAGGGAGCGATACTGATTCATATTCATAAAGTGTCATCATAAACGTCAAATTTGAGGAAGGGAAGTGTGAATAGTTACCTTCCTTAAATGTATGCATGCAGAATACGGGCGTTAAGTCGAAACTAACTTCAATCGGCGAACAGTTGTGGTTTGGTAAGATACGATTAATTTCAATACGACAAAACCGCGGAACAGCGCATTCGCATTACGTTATCTGAATATCTTGACGATCCAATTAAGCAATCCGATCAGAGTACGGTGAAAGGGATGAATAAAAGGGTTGAAATTTGAGATGTGATACTGCGAACAATACTATTCAAGCCAATCAAAGGGTGAATCGTTCAAAGAAAACGCGAATACCATTTCCGGTTGCCACAACAACCACTTATTTTATAATTGCCACTTGAACTGCAAACACCATAACATTACTACAAGGCAACCGTTATTTATATTTATTAATTCAGATGTGTGATAAGTTTCATATGTATTCCTCGAAAGCACGCACGGTTTGCATGAAAAAAAAATACAGATAAAAAACATTCTCAAAAAATAGAAGGAAGTTATCTGCTAATATTGTCAAATGTTACACGATTCGTGCAAAGGTCATTTCATCGACAATTTTTATAACTACAAAATAAGCGTCGATTATATATATATATAAATTGTAATTTAGCACGATGAATATTCAAATATAAAATGTTATGCATAATGTGATACGCTTTTCAGTTTATTGAGGATGCGAAGATTTACATATTTTAGTATTGTAAATATATCATTATTTACGTCGACTAATGTGTTTGTCCAGGACTATTTTGTCGGGATTTAGAAAAAAAGTATTTTAGCCGGACGCGTCCACTTCTGTACACCACTAATACTTATTTATAACACAAATACACTTTTGAGGCAATAATACCTGCTTAGATAGTCAATAATGTGCTTAAAATTCCAACAGATCATGGAAGTACTTGGTTTTATTTTCGGATATTTAACCGGAGAACACACGTGGCTATGAAAAGAAACTGTTTCATTGTTTACGAAACTCAGAATGTACGCGACGACGGAATGAATAGATCTGGTTAGTTAGTTTATTACGGATTATAAATATCAGGAATTAATAATAAAGTGAAGTTTATATCTGGTATGTTATGATTGTAGATCAGTGTTTGCACAAATCATAAATATAAACATTAGATATCGCATTGCATACAAATAATTCGTGCAAACCCGTATTGTTGCACTCTTCTCTCTTATTCGATAAAGGAATAAGTGTGTCTCCCTCACTTAACACATTTCTAGTGACCCCTGAGAGTGGTTGTGACAATACTTTGGAGATTTAAACATGTTAAAGATGTATTCGGGGGTAAAAACTGAGCCTAGATGTATTTGAGTGTATGTTTGAGTCCATATGACATTTAATAACAATGCATTTACCCATTTTACTGTGAAATATGTTTACAGTATAATGTTTGACAGGTAACTGATGTTTTTGGCTACTTGATGTACTTGAACTAACCGCGCTTTTAGTCACTCATGTTTATATCTATGACTCAAATATATTATTGAAATAACAAGTTTGTGATCGATTCAATACAGGTTTGTATGCTGCAGATGTGAATTTACATACACATATACGTAGTTGCAAAAGTAGATTAATTGAAAAAAATATTATAAAATAAGTGTTGCCGGGATGGATTGCTTTATAGTGAAGACTAACAAAATAGTAATTAATATTGTTGGGTATATTTTTTGTGCATAGAGGTTATTTTGTCAAAAACGGTCGAAAAGTAGAGATGGCTGGAGTCTCAGCTTTCGGCTGCATTCCGATCGTTGTAGTGTCTTCGAATGAGAAATGCACCGGTTCCGAGAAGGACACGAGAACAGGTAATCGACAATAACTAACTCCATACCGCATCCATTCAGCTATCATGGACTGCATATTCGCTAATTAATTGACAGTGCTTTTTATAAGAAACTACTAAGCCGATCGGATTGCATTTACAATAATACATACTAAGAAAAAACATCATCTAATACAGGCGTCGACAACCCCTGACCTGAATTTAATACACAACTAACATTTTTATAATACCATGGATATACTACATGGAGTGACTTAGTAGTAGTTTAGTTCAAGTACATCAAGTAGCCAAAAACATGAGTTATAAAACATTATACTGTAAACATCTCTCTTCATATCTTCAGTTATATTTCACAGTAAAATGGGTAAATGCATTGTTACTACATGTCATATGGACTCAAACATACACTCATATACATCTAGGCTCACTTTTTACCAAAGATTACTTCTTTAAGACGCCAAAGTATTGTCACAACTACTCTCAGAGGCCACTAGGAAACGTGTTGAGTGTCGGAGACACACTTATGCCTTTATCAAATAGGAGAGAAGAGTGCAATAATACACGGGTTTACACGAAATTGACACGAATTATTTATATGCAATGCGATATCTAATCTTTATGTATAATACACATATCTTACTCAGAATTGAATGTGGTTTGTGAATTGCGTTTTACGATTCAATTAAAAAAATATATCGTTTTGGTCCAGTTCCATGACAAACAGAAATAAGAAACTAAATACTTTTTATTTATTATATTCAATGAGCAAATGTAAAACTTTACACAACCTTAGATTACATGTTGATTAAGTCATGATTGGTCACACTGTAAGACTATACCATATTGTATTACAATATTACCAATCACAGCCGCTTGCGTTAAGTCAAATATCCTAGTTTAAGTTTCAGATTTCCTTTGTAGTTTTTTTTTCAATTCATTTCAAAACCTCAAAATCACATGTTTATATGGGCAACCTACGACCAACAATGCTTTTTAGAATTTAATATTAATCATATTTTATTACTAACCCAAGGAATATATGATTAAGCATTTCTTCACAATGAATTAAATACAAAATAGGTATGATCAGTATAACAGCAATGTTTTTTTTCTTTCATAATTTCCCACAAATTTTAATTCAGTTTGCACTTTTGAAGAATACGAACGCATAAAAAGGTTTAGTATGACACAAGATTAACGAAAAACAAACAGTACTGAGTGAAAGTATGAAAAACATATACAATGAATATAGATAAAAAAAAATTACAAGATAAATCAGACAAATATTCAAGTATAAGGAAGAATACATAATTATAATACAAAACAAATGGCTTTTAATGATACAATACATAAATTATAGGTAATGAAAAGGTTGCGCAAGTATGATTTGTACGATGGACAATTGGGTTTTTTTCTTACAAAATTTATGGTCTGTTTACAATTAAATGTATTGAAAAATTCTCAATAAAATATTGACCGATTTTTTTATAAATAATTGTGTATAATTAAATGAAATCAGCCGTTTTATTATATTTGTTAAAACAATTGTTTGTATGTGTTGAAAAGGGGGTGGTGGGCGAGACAATCGATTAGGGGTGGGCATAACAACGATAAGGAATGAAGGAAAATAGTGAAAGGCGAGGACACTGACCTGGCGCCGGCTTTTCCAGCAATTCTGACGGGGAAATGCCTTTAGGTTCCAGCAGAACAGCAGCAGCACTACAAGGACCTGCAGGACCTCCAGGACCAGGAGCACCAGACACCACAGCCACCATCATCAGCCACAGCCACACCACGATCATGATGACGATCAGTAAGTGTAGTCAGTTGTAGTAATAATAATAGTCGGGTGGCTTCTATACGGTGGGTTGTAACTGCTTATAACACCACTCTACATATGCCGACCATGATAATGTTAATGACTAACAACAGAACAGAAACAAGCAACACTAGCACAGCGGCACACGAGCACACGGTAACACGGCCAGCGGCACAATGACCGTGTGTCTCTCTCTGTCTCTCTCTGACTCTCTCTCTCTGACTCTCTCCCTCGCCGATCAACAAACATCTTCAACCCTGCTTTTATCACACTGCCATCTCTGTCCCAATGCCATATACATTTTCATAATATTTCCTTTTGAAAAAATAACATATATTATTCCCATTAAAATTTAACCCACCAAATACAAATATTCAAGTACCTTAAACGAATATTTACTTGCTAAAACGTCTAATTTTTTTTTTTGTCTATATAATTTTATTCTTATTCTCATTACTACCAATATATTTTTCATATTTCTTTTCCAATATATATATATATATATATATATTTATTCAATTATAACACATTGAAGCTTTTTATAAAATAATTTGTACATTAATTTATATTATTGTTACTGGCAGCATTTAAATCAACTGACAGTTAACTGTCAAATATTTAGTATGAAATAGATAGCGACCAAAGTTGGTTGTGCAAGTATATTTTCATAAAATTTAGAAATGTTGCTTTTTTATAGAAGGTTCTCCACTTCACAAAGATTATTATACAAAAAAGTAAGCCATGTTCTTTTCGACATGGATGGAGTAATTATAGGTAAATGTCTATTTTTATCACTTGACCGCAATTTCAAAATTGTGTCATGCACTTTCACTTTTCTATGTGTGCATATAATTAATCATAAGTAAAATTATTTTTATTCTTTCCGAGAATTCAAAACAATCTTCAATGTATTTTATATAAAGTTGTTACATAACTTTAAACCACACGTTGTATATCTGTATGAGATTGAATATTCTTATTAAAAAGATTTTTTTAAATTTAAATTATTATTATAATATCTTGTCATAGATACAGAACATATTTATGAAAAGATGGTTGCTGCAATTGCCAATGAATATGGAAAATCATATCCGAGGGATGTCAGACTTAAAATTATGGGAACTACAGAACAGAGAACATCAGAAATTGCTTGTAAAGAACTGGAGTTACCCATTACACCTAAAGAGTTTCACCACAAACTAAAAAAACTAGGAAACGAAATGTTGAAAAATGCTCCATTGATGCCAGGTTCTTATGATTTCATGATATAGAAAAACCACAATAATCACTTTTGTAATAAAAATGTCATACAGGTAAAGCCTGTATGGTAAGTTTTATGACAAAAGAGGTCATGTTGTGTCTCCCAAAACTTTAAATTATCTTCTTTTTGTCCACTAATACATATTTTTTTTAAAAGGTGCTAAAAGGCTCATTGAACATTTTCACAAAACAAATGTTCCAATTGCAATAGCCACTAGCTCTGGAAAAGAAAGTGTTGTTGCTAAAACTGCAAATTATTTAGATTTATTTGGATGTTTTAATCATAAAGTTATGGGTAGTTCAGATCCTGAAGTGAAGTATGGCAAACCACATCCAGATATATTTTTGGTCTGTGCCTCGAGATTTTCTGATCCTCCAAAGCCCGAAGATGTACGTAGTAATTATTTATAATGTGAAATGAGTTTTTTTTTGTTTGATAACAACAATAACAATTTATTTTGATATTTCAGTGTCTAGTGTTTGAAGATGCACCAAATGGTGTTGAATCAGCATTGTCAGCTGGAATGCAAGTTGTAATGGTGCCTGATCCAAATCTTGAAAGAAATTTAACAAAACGAGCAACTCAAGTGTTGAATTCATTGCAAGAATTTAAACCTGAAGAATTTGGATTACCTCCATTTAAAAATTAATGAAAAAAAAATATTGATATATAAATATTAGTTAGAACATACAATGCAAGTCAAGTAGCAATCTCATTACAAATATTCCTATATTTTTTTAGAATACTATGATATTTATTGAAATTTTATATTTTTTGAAAACTTACTGGCAAATAATGTGATAGTTATAGTTAAATATCAATAATAAGCATCTATGGCTCATTGGTACCTGATAAAGACAATATTTTTCATGTATGATTAAAAACTGCTAATTATACATGATATTAAATATTTTTTTGCTGTTCTGAAAATAAAGATTAGTTCTTCTGCCCTGTAAGAAATTTATTTTATGGGTTTTCTCTGGTTGCAACATAATAAACTGTGATATGATTAACAATTTATTTTTATTTTGTGAACCCTTTCTATCGGAAATATTTTTTTAACAAACCATATTAAAAAGAACTGTAATCACTGCTTCATTAGTTGAACTTTATAAATTGTATTACATATTTAAGATCAAATACTTAGTAAATAATTAAAAAATGGTAATATCTTTTAGTTGGAATTAATTGTGTAAATGTAGGTATATTTGAGAATAAAAATTAATATAATGAAAACATTTTATTTACTTCATAATTATAAATTAAATAAATTTGACATTCATAAAATAATTATGATTGGCAGCCCAAAATCTTGACTTGCTCTAAAACTTCTTGTGCAGATTTGTTGGTAAGAATGGCGCTTGCTTCCTTCCCCTTATCTTGAAAAATATAAATAAATAATTAAAAAAAGAATTAATACATGTTTTGTTTTTATTACAAATGTGGATAAACTAGATAGACAACAATTTGGGTAAAATACAATTTAGTGAAGTAACTAGTTGATTTAGAGGTTTCATTTGCATACACGATTCTATTTTTTAAAGTAACAAAATGAGCCGGATAATGCCTAAATAATTAGATAATATTGATTAGGCAGCTGTAATTTGATTTAGTCAATAAGCTAAAATTGTACTAAAATAATCTTACCATATCTCACCCAGAGTCTTGGCTGCACCCCTGAACATTCCCTTATAAGGAAAGGGAATTTGGGGTTTGATTTTTTTAAGTCAACATAATGTTTAGTAATGAATTCTCTGAAAAATAGATATAAGATATGATGGAATGTTTTATTTGATTTAGATATATTTTTTACACGCATAGTATTATACCTTACACCAGCAGAAGCTGCAGAGTTTTGACATAGGTGGAGACGGAATTCTCTAACCGCAGATCCTATTCTGACAGACATCTCGATTAACCTCGCACTTCTAACCAAATGTCAAAATTATTATGAAATGGGTCAGTCAATGTTGCCACAATAAAAAATAATAAAGCTTGTGGATTTTTTTAACGTAGAATTATCAAAAATGATTAATTGAAATATTCTTAAATAATATTATTTTCTTTTTCAATGTGTTTGGTAAACCCATTCCAGGAATTGTGTATTAAATAAATGTTACAATACTTTTTTTACTATTGATTGCGTGTGAACAGCCATATTTAAAGTGCCGCTGTCAATTGTCAGGAAGAAATGACGTGACACTTGACTGACGATTGGCTTTTGATTAGCCGTTTCTTTCCCATAATTCGACTTTGAAACGAGTTTTGCTCGTGTTGTTTTGTAGCGAAAGTTTACATTTTCCAAATTTATATAAAAATAATACGAGTGTAGGAGCCGTCAAATTGTTGTAAATAACGTAAGCAGATAATTTTATCTACAGCTTAAAATATTATTGTAAACTATTTACCAGATGGTGTCCTTTAATCTTGTTTCAGCCAACAACATGTGGGGTCCCGTAGGTTTATTCTTCAGTACACTATTATTAATTTCTGGTGTAAATTGTGATAAAAAATCTAAAGCTGTTACAACCCACTTAAATGCTAAATGGAGCGCTACTCCACTAGTCCTCGAGATAGCTGAATATTTAGCAGAAGAGAATAATGAATACTTCTGGAGATTCATCGATCAAATATGCCAGTTGGAAAAGCCTTTGAATAGCCTCGGTAAGATAAAATATATGAAACACTGGGACGATTGTGAGTTTTTTTTTTTGATTTACAGATACACAAAAAGAAAAATATGAAAAAGGCATAGAAGTGGCCAGTACACTTTTGTCAAATTCAAAAATAAAAGTTTTGAAATTTGGTGTGTCTCTTCATGTCAATTCACCCGTAGTTGAGATGTACGGTCAAATGGCATTAGAGAGAGGTGTACAAAAGCTTGGATGTGCAGCTGTTGTTGATATCAATGGAAAACTTTTATGTACCACCGAAGAAATATTAAAAGCTGTGCAAGATGTAACATACGATTTAATTATATTTTTGTGATTGTAAAAATATATTCAAAATTCTGTTTCAGGTTTCAGAGTCAAACCATGACATTTATAATACCGATCATCATTATCCAGGTTCAGCAAATAGATCTGTAACTGCGATTTTATATGGAGAATTAGGAACCACAGAATTTAGCAACCTTCATTTTACATTAAAAAAAGAGGCAGAAAAGGGGAATATTGATTATATTGTTCGCTGGTTTGTTAAGGTAATTCTGGAGATGTATATCTATTTATTTACCTACATTTTTATAATAAATTAATTTAAATGTTTCATAAATATTTTTATAAACCCTTTTATTAATACAATAAAAGATCTAAGTGTATCTATTTATTTATTATCTAAACATTTAAAAATAGCTCTAAACTACTCAAATTATAGAACCGATCTCCTCGGCGCTTGCGATTATCTGGATATGGTGTGGAATTGCAATTAAAATCCACCGAATACAAAAGTCAAGATGATTCAACTCCCGAAAAAGAAGCTGCTGATTCTGAAACTGAACAATCATCAGAAGAAGAAAATGAAAATGATCCAACCACACAAATTGAGGGCTTCAACTTTGGTCGATTGAAGTAATATATTTTTATTTATATACATATGTAAATGTAATATTTCAAAAGTCATAGTCTAAAATATTGTTTATTTTTAGAAACTTGTTCCCAGATTTACGGGCATCATTAGAAAAATTTCGAAGGCATCTATCTGAACAAGAATCAGAAATAGCTCCGTTGAAAGTGTGGCAATTTCAAGCTTTAAGTCTTCAAGCTGCTGAAAGTATTATGGCTGCTCCACCGCATGAAGCTTTGCAAAATTTGATTAACATAGCTCAAAATTTCCCCATGCAGGTAACAATAAATTTTTAAATCCATTACCATGTTAAGATAATAAATAATCTATGTAATTGAATCTTGCTAGGCGCATTTATTAGTGAAAACTCCTGTAAGTCCTCAACTTAAAGACGAAGTACAAAATAATCAAGAGCTATTTGCTACAACTTTAAATGTTCATTCAAGTGATACTGGCCTTTTTGTCAATGGAATGTTTTTTGATATGGATACTGTCGATATTATCACACTTCTACAAGTCTTAAGGCAAGAACTCACCACAATGGAAGGTCTTCACAATATTGGTAATATTAATATTAAAATTAGAAATACATAATTTTTGACCAGTATTCGTGAGTTAATTTTTATTTTTTATTTAGGTCTTTCTAGAAGCAAAATGTCGAATTTGTTATCATTAGACTTCGAAACCACTAGTCAATCATCTTCAAGCATGATGAATATGGGTAAAAATACTGATTTTGCAATTGATATCAGAGACACCGGAATCATGTGGATTAATGACATTGAAAATGATGCTCAGTACAGAAGATGGTCTTCTAATTATATGGAATTATTGAGACCCACCTTTCCCGGAATGTTGAGAAATATCAAGCGGAATATGTACAATCTGGTATGTATTTATGTATACATAAATATTAATTCATTTGTTTATATTTTTTTAACCTTTTTTTATTTTAGGTTTTATTAATTGATCCAACCGATACAGCATCAAGACCCTTAATTAAATTGATAGAGCATGTTGTTAGGGATTCCATCCCAATAAGGATTGGCTTGGTTATGAAAGTTAATTCAGAAAGTACAGCAAACGGACTCATTGACCCCGGAGTTGGTATTTTGTTCGCATTTAATTATGTATCTCAAGAAAAGAGCACTCGTGAAGCTTTGGCATTTTTAACAAATGTAAGTCAATTGTTAATTTAAAGTTTTAAAACGTTTAATCAACTATTGTATTTTTAATAGCTCTATGATTTTGCGAAAGAAGAAAAAATAAAAATATCTGACATTAAGAAAAAATTAAAAGAAGTAGCCGGTTTCGGGGCTGATATTGATGATATTCTTGGAGAAGATTCAGATTATGATTTTGGTCGTAAATTAGCTAATGAATTTATCGCTAGAGTTGGAACACAGGATTTACCTCAGGTACAAATTTTTTTGAATTTGTGTTTTGATTAAAATTTTCCTATAATTTATTTATTGCTATAGGCTCTTTTGAATGGTGTGCCATTGCCCGAAGAAGATCTCAATGCTCTCCAATTTGAAGAGACACTTTTGACTGAAGTAATGCAGCATACCAACAGATTGCAGAAAGCCATATTCCGAGGCACTCTTACAGATTCTGATAATATAATCGATTATTTGATGAATCAGCCACATGTTATGCCGAGGTAATTTATAAATTAATATAGAGTCAATCCAAAGATAAATAACTAATAAATTATTTTAGACTCAACCAGAGAGTTCTAAACAGCGACCCATCGCAATATCTCGATATGTCCGGCATTGGTGATGGGGAATTTAAACCCGAATCTTTATCCAAATTACTGAAACTGACAAACAGCGAGATGACTGCCACGGCCATAAATAATCTAAAATATTTTGAAAAAACCACACCTGCAAGCAGTTCTTCGAAAAATATACTAACTAATACAATTTGGGTAGTTGGTGATCTTAACTGTCCACGGTCACGGAAAACACTTAAAGCAGCTTTAGATTATATGGTAGGTGTAATATATATTTGTGAGAATTTATTAAATCTCATATTTGAATTATCTATTTATAGAAATCAAATAAAGGGGTGAGGGTGACATTTATACCCAACATTAATGGAGACAAAGATGTTGATCAGTCATTGAATAAGGTGGTTGTAGCCGCATTGAATGTTCTGCCTACTAAAAGAGCCGTAGAATATGTTACCAAACTTCTCGCGGATGAGGGATGTCATGAGACCAAGACCTGTGACATTATTGTAATTGATTATAAATAACTTTATGTATTATTCTTAATAATAATATTTTATTTTCTATTCAGTCAGAACTCGTTCCTGCTTTGAACAAACAAGAATGGCTCCTCAAGGCTTCTAGAGTGTACTCGAACAGAGTTTTGGGCTTCAAATCGGCCGGTCAATTGGGAATAATTTATAATGGTAGAATATTAGGTCCGTTTAGAGATGAAGAATCTTTTGATGAAGAAGATTTTATACTTATGGAAAGGTTAGAATTAACACAATTCACTATTTAATTGTCAATTCAACTTATCAAAACTAAATTTTTAATTTAGATTCAGTAATCAAATCTATGGTGATAAAATAGCAAAGACATTATTCCAAAATACTCAAGATAATGATGTTGTTGATGATGGAAGTAAGTTAAAGATACAACGTATATGAATATATTTAATTTATACTTGAAAAGTCATTTTCATAGTTGTACCTTTTTTTTCCATAGATGATAATGATGATGAAATTCCTTCACCTAACACTATTTTAAAAATCATTTCGTTGTTGATGTCGCGATCTCAATCAAAATCAAGATTCAATATGCCCACCGGACTCAAGGAGGATCATTCAGTCCTCCACATATCTCCGGAAGACAAAGATAAAGTTGCTTTTGACATCGCCGTTATTGTTGATCCAGTATCTCGCGGTGCTCAAAAAGTGGGCCCGATCCTCGCACTGCTCAAACAGATTCTGAACTGCAATATTAAAGTATATTTGAATTGTGTAAGCAAAAATTCAGATATGCCGTTGAAGAGGTGATTAATTAGTTTAAATAGCCTGGTGTAAGTTATTTTTGTGTTATCTAATAAATTGATTTGTTTGTAGTTTCTATCGATTTGTTGTGGAACCAGAGGTGCAATGGTTGAATAATGGTGATTTGTCTGCCGGTCCTTATGCACGCTTCACCCATCTTCCTCAGTCATCTTTGTTAACTCAGTCCATGCACGTACCTCAAAATTGGCTTGTTGAAAGTGTCAAGTCTGTTTACGATCTCGACAATATTAGATTGGCTGATGTTGAAAAAGTCGTTCATAGGTAAATAAATTATTGTCGAATATATTAAATGAATATTTTAAAGCATCTGTCCTATAATCTTTTAGTGAGTTTGAGTTGGAGTATTTATTGTTGGAAGGACATTGTTGGGATGTCATGGCTGGAACACCTCCTAGAGGACTGCAAATCACTTTGGGTACTTTGAGTAACCCCACCCAGGTCGACACTATTGTCATGGCTAATTTAGGATACTTCCAAGTATATTTTACAAACAAATATTTAATAACTTATTTATACAATGCATTAAAAACATGTTTCTTTAATAATAGTTGAAAGCAAACCCAGGAGCTTGGATTCTTCGTCTTAGACAGGGAAGAAGTTCTGATATTTATGATATTGTTAGGTATGTATGAACTTATTAATATTGGTTTAGTACAAAAACACATCAAATTATTGTATTTTAGCCACGAAGGATCAGACACTCCTGCAAACAGCACTGATATTAAAGTACTTATATCATCTCTCCGATCTCACATATTAAAACTGAAGGTTTCAAAGAAGCCTGACAAACAAGATATGGACTTACTTTCCGAATCCAATGAGTCAAATGGTGGACTATGGAATTCTATTACAAGGTTAAAATAAAAAATACATTGTTGCATGTCTTAAATTTTTTCATTAATTTATTTACTTTATTTTTTTTTGTTCTTTGACTTTAATATTATATGCTTTCATTTTGATTATACCAGAATTTTAAGGTAAAATTTATGTAGATTTATTAGTTTTATTGATGTGTATTTGACAAGTATATGTGTTATCATGAGATTTAAATAATTATTTTACAGTTCTTTCACGTCCGGAGACACAGGAGAAAAGGAAGATGAAAAAATAAATATATTCTCTGTAGCGTCCGGTCACCTGTATGAGAGATTTTTGAGAATTATGATGTTGTCTGTTTTGAAACATACAAAAACTCCTGTCAAATTCTGGTTCTTGAAAAATTATCTCAGTCCTTCACTTAAGGTTTGTTGAAATATCTTCATTATGCCATACTCGATATTGATGGTGTTGTTTATTTTAGGATATTTTACCATTCATGGCAAAAGAGTACGGGTTTGAATACGAACTGGTCGAGTACAAATGGCCTCGTTGGCTGCATCAACAGACTGAGAAACAAAGAATCATTTGGGGCTATAAAATCCTCTTTTTAGATGTTCTGTTTCCGTTAGACGTTAAAAAGATAATTTTCGTAGATGCTGATCAAGTAAGACAATATTATAATTTGCTGCACAGGAAGTAGTTTATTATTGAAAATTATAATTTCAGATTGTGCGAGCTGATATGAAAGAGCTTGTGGATCTTGATCTGGGCGGCGCTCCTTACGGATATACTCCATTCTGTGAAAGCAGGAAGGAAATGGACGGTTTCAGATTTTGGAAACAAGGATATTGGAGAAATCATTTACAGGGTCGAAGATATCACATTTCTGCTCTGTATGTCGTAGATTTGAAACGGTTCCGAAGAATTGCAGCCGGAGACAGATTGCGCGGACAATATCAGGCACTAAGTCAAGATCCCAATAGTTTAAGCAATTTAGGTATGTTCAATCACAGATACAGAACGACAAATGTCCGTTTTTTACCGATACCACTGATATATTAACAGGCCATACAACTGAATGTATAAATATCAAAATGGCAGACCAAGTAGACGAGTGAGTGAGAAAATTACTGTTGCCTCTGTCAAACTCGTCTGCTTGAGCCAAATGTCGAAGACAATATCACTAATCACACCCGTTTACGAAAAGATAATTCTTTTTTATTTCGTATACCATCGTAACGTTAAGATGGTTATAATTTATGTATATGTGTGTAAATTTATACATCCGGTTATATGGCCTGCTAATATATCTGTGGTATCGTTCACCCTATAAGCTTCGTTAAGGTTTAGTAAGATGGATATTTATGAGGGATTTTAATCTATATAAATGCATAACAATACATCTTTCAAACATAACTTCAAAATATGAGATGTTGAATCTATGGCCATATCCAATATAATAGTGTGTTAGTGAGTCGTGTGTGTACGTATACACTAGAGATTTGTAGTATTGGTATCTACATGCATGCACACACTCTTATTACACTAACACATTGAATGAATACGGCTCCTAGTTTAATACATCAATGGTCTAAAGTTTGACATTTACTGTACAAAATTGTAATATTATTAAATTTGTACTTGCAGATCAAGATTTACCAAATAATATGATACATCAAGTGGCTATCAAGTCTTTGCCCCAAGAGTGGCTCTGGTGTGAAACATGGTGTGATGACGCCTCCAAAGGAACAGCCAAAACAATAGACTTGGTAAATATTTATAAATATCCTTCATTGAGATGCAAAACTAATTAAATAATACTTAATTCAGTGTAACAATCCAATGACTAAAGAAGCAAAACTCACCGCGGCCGTTCGAATTGTTCCCGAGTGGACTGAATACGATGATGAAGTAAAAAGTCTACAACAAAGAATCCAAAAAGGCTTCTACAGTCAAGACATCGGTGATCACGATGAGCCCTCAATAGATATTGAAGTTCCTGAAGGTATTTCTTATTATGTATTGCATATAATAATTTATTTGTCATCGTTGCTAATTCTAATCTATAGTTTCAGTGGCAAAAGAACATCAACATTCCGAGTTATGATTAAAGAAATGCTGTTGAATAATTCAAATTTTCTTTAGTTATTAAATCATTGTGATTGTTTTTTTTTTTTTTTTAAATAAATAAGTGTGCATTTGATCTTGTTTTTATCTTCGACAAACCGTTATTTATGTAGTGAATAAAAAGTATTTTTTCGTTTTAAAATAAGTGTTGAATAATAAACTGACCTTTGAATTAATGACTTTGCTTCTACATAATATGACTTACACAAATTATTAAAAAAATATTTTACTTTTTATAACGGTCTGATCAGTGATGTGCCAAGGTCAAACGAATATTATAGTATTTTATTATAATTACTCATATGAAGAAATTCAGCATTATATTACTTTCTTTCTCCCATAATAAGAAAGAAATATGTAGGTATACTACTATAATATTTTTGTTGTCTGATATATTTCTTTACTTAAACAAATTATATTTATGACAATGCTTATTAAATGATATTACATGAAAATAGTTTTCGCAGTGAATGTTTTTTTCAGATTGGTTCCAATTTTTATAATTTTTTAAGGAAGCAGTTTGGTTTAGCTTCAAATAATTCATAGAAGACCAAAATTCGGCGTAGATATCTGTGTATGTAATTATGCGAGAGCCGCTATATAAAAGTGTTAAGTAATACTCTACATATCACCTCAATTCAGTTTTTTTTAAATAGCAGTAAAGGTAAACGTCGTTTTACAATGGTTGGTGCTTTCAATAAAAATAAATTAGTCTTCAGGGGTCTTCAATAAATAAACTTAAAAAAAAAAATCTTCCACAGGGAATGCGTGTAAATCGACGTTTACAAGTATTCAACTTTATTGGAATGATTTCAGGAAGGATGTTAAAAAAAATTCAGAGTTTAGTTATTATTTTTTATTACAGTTAGAGATAAGATTCATTTTGCCATCCCTTACATATTACAGTCCTCATTTGGACGCGAGCCCCGCTCACAAGGAGGCTTCAATAGTTGCAGTCACAGCTTGTTCATAACAAATCATTAAAAAACATCACATCACAAATACTTTTTTGTTTTGAAAATATTCCCGTGACAAACATTGACTTCAGCCAATAATATATATATACCATTACATTAAATTAAAGTACACGGTGGACCAACATTACAAACATTATGAAATGCATATTAAATATTACATTTTCGTGTATACAAATAAAAAAAAAATTAAAATACAACCAATTTTGTAATTTTTGTGATTCTACACACGGAATAATAAAAATTGTTTGGCATTGATTACAATGGTAACATTTGTCATTTGAACATTACAACAATGCTCTTTTAATGTCGCCAATTAACTCATTCATGAAAACACTGGCCGGTGCTTTCCGCCATTCATTACTTCCGGAGGTCAAGCCACATACATAATATTCATCTCTTACACAAAAAAAAAAATTACTGTAATAATGACACTGCGATAGAAAAGTGGTCAACGGATTTTGATCGCTTGGAAAAATGTTTACGTTACCCTGTTTAGTTTGTATCTCGATAAATAAAGTTTCATGGCCTCGCTTCTGTTTCAGTGGAAAATAGAAAATACTATATAGTGATAAAACTTATATCTAAATGTCGCCGACAGAGCAAACTTTCGAGTTATTATCCGTTTCAATCCATCCAATAATTATTGCACACAATTGGCGAGAAATAAGTTAAAAGTTTGCTGCCGGCCACTCCATTTGGCTGTTTAATAAAAAAAATAGTTTTAGATAGAAGTACATTCTAAAAAGGCGTATTACCGATAAAAATAAAACAAGCTACACGAATAATCATTCACTTTATCCGACGGCATTCTTCCCGAAATATTCATCATACGTCAACCACATAAAGTGCGCATTGTTTGAAGAAATATTGATTAGAAAACCGACACCACAGATATTAAGACTTCCCAAATAACATTGCGGAATGTTGTAAATGAACATCCGTCGTGTCAGTCGCCTAACTTAAGCATCAGATACTAGAAAAAGAGGAACTTGATAAGCCGTTTGCAAATGTTTCCGCCATTCCGATGATGAAAATGACAATTGGAAACGACTAACATTTAATAGATCTCATTTCTTATCACAGTCATGTACAGTTCAACCTAAAAAATGAGAGTAATCTATAAAATAATATTATGATAATAATAAACTTATATAAATTTATTATATTAACTAATATTCTGAGATATCAGAATTATTTTGATATTACATCATATCCAGAACAAGTAATTAATCTATACGCATTTGTACATTTAATAACAGCATTTCAAAATGAAAGCTTCCAAAGCACGTGGTTGACAGTAGGACAACACGCAAATGTCTAATTTTATGTGCTTCCTGATATCTTTGAGATCGAGCGGATTTCGCTTCACACCCCTCGACAAATTTGAAAATCAATCCAAAGAATCTGGCTAAAGCCAATGCTATTAGTCAATCTCATATAAATATTATGAGATTAAAGAGGTCATAATCAGGTAGAGATGTAGTTTTTGCAAAAGCCGACTTGCGGTCTTGCACAAATTGAGATGACGGAGAACATCTCATCATAATAAACCACATTCATTAATAGGCTGTAACTGCAACACCATTAATATTACATTGTCTCGTATCAATGATTAAAACTGACAAATACAGTTTTGAATAAAACATCAGGCTACAGTGACTGACATTTGGAATATTTGTGTCCGTGGAGACACATTGAGAGCAGTGTTTGTTATTTCACATCATAATTGTCTCACACAAATTATAATACAGCGTCCTTAATAACGACTTCACGGTGGGACAGCAAAACTTCACATTTAAAAGAAAAAAAGTAAAAGTGTCTCAAAATCTGTGACACGACAAGTACATCATCGTGAATAAACATGAATATGCATAAATATTGTATATTGGGGTATTTTAACTACCATTACACATGAATTATTGACTTGCACACGCTAATTATCCTGACTGTGGGAGAGAACCTAACAAAATTGATCAAATTTCAGTTGGTGAAAGTCAATTGTGTGCAAGTGCAAAACAATTTTTAACCATACACAAATAATAAATGACAGTGTGTGCTACAAACTGTTTTTATGAAGTGAAATGTTGGAATTACTACATTAATTAAATTTTGAAACAAATCATTTCACTTCAAACCAATTAAAAATCATAAATGTAAGTTTGCTACACTGGCCACAGTTATTTATTGAAATATTTATATAAGCTCACATAAAAAGATCACACAAGTTAACCAATGACTGTTTGCTAAATATTTAGCCTAAAATATATACAATTATATACTTTTGGCTGTGTATCACTGAAGAAAATATGGATTGACAATATATAGAAAAGGAAGAAAGTAAAAATTGACACATAATCTGTTGTGTGACGAGTTGCAGCAAATGTGGAAGCAGTATGATTGAATAATTAGTTGCCCCACCAATCATTACGGGAGCTGTTTCCTCCTCCGTATGATCCGCCATAACCAGCACTGTAGTTTCCGCCATAGCCTCCATCTGCTCCATAAAATCCTGCAAAAAACACAGGCCATCAATTATTAAAATGCTAACTAACATAAATTCGTTTTTTATTGTTATATTGCGTATAGACTGTACTATGATATTACCTCCAAATGAGGACCCACCACTTCCGGGTGGTCCACGGGAGCGTCCGTTGCCAGAAGATTGGGTACGGTAATCTCTAGAGGAGAATCTTCCTCCGCCTCCTGAGCGTCCACCGCCAGCTCGACGACCACCTCCACCACTTCCTCCGCGACCATCCATGACTACGCTGCGTAGCCAACTGATAACAAAAAGTATAGGTTACATACATGTTTAAATAGGTTTAATTATACTTTAGTACCTTGGCACATCTTGCTTAGCTTCCTCGAGCAATTCCACAAGATCTCTGGATAAATTACGATTGTTGTCATTGAAGAAGCTAGTAGCCAAACCCAGATTACCCATACGGCCAGTTCTGCCGATACGATGAACATACTCCTCTACGTCAGATGGCAGATCAAAGTTGATGACGTGACGAACGTGTGGTATATCAAGACCACGAGCAGCAACAGAAGTTGCAACAAGAATTGGAGTTTGTCCAGAACGGAAGCTTCTCAGAGCATCTTCACGCTCACGCTGGGTTCGGTCACCGTGGATACTGGTCACTGGATGTTCAGACATGTATAAGAAATCTTCTAGTTGGTCAGCACCTGTCAAATTTTAAAGTTGCGCTGTTATTAAAGCTAGTTCAAATTTATACAAAAACATTTTGAAGAATTCACACCTTTTTTGGTTTCAACGAAAACCAAAGTTAGACTTTCTTCGTTGTTTTCTGATTTTGTAGCGTTCAGCAGATCCAACAAGTAGGAGCGCTTGTGATTTTCTTCTACCCATACAACACGTTGGGTAATATTTTCAGATGTAGATCCCACACGACCCACTGCCAAGAATATGTAATTCTCCAGAAAATCTTGAGCAAGATTCTGTAATGTACATGAATTATTAAATAATAAATCCACTAAATAAATTAGGATTAAAAGAAATATATAAACCTGAATTTGTTTGGGGAAAGTGGCTGAAAACATGAGAGTTTGCCTGTCTCCTTTATGCGGCATCATCTCTACAATTTTTCTGATTTGTTGTTCAAAACCCATGTCCAACATTCTGTCAGCTTCATCGAGTACGAGATGGCGGCAACGATCGAGTCCAACTCGTCCTCTCTCCATCATGTCTGTGAGACGACCTGTGGTAGCCACTAACAAATGACACCCACGTTCAAGGTCTCGTACTTGATCCGAAAGATTTGCTCCACCATAGCTAAATTAAAATAAATAATACATATAAAAGGGGAATTTGACATAATGCATAAAATATAATGATTACTTACACAACCATGGGTCTTAACTTAGAACGATAAGCAAATTTTTTTGCTTCGTCATAAATTTGAGTAGCCAGTTCTCTTGTTGGTGCTAACACAAGAGCCAGTGGATACTGCTTACGACGATTATATGAACTATAAAAAAAAATCACATTTATTGTCATTACAAATAATAATTTGGAATGTAATTGAAACATACATGTTAGGATCGGGTCCTTTCTCATACAGTTGATTGAGGATGGGCACTAAGAATGCTGCGGTCTTGCCAGAGCCAGTCTGAGCGCAAGCCATCATATCACGGCCAGCCATGATAATTGGAATGGCATATTTTTGAACCGGTGTCGGTTTGTCATATCGAGCCAAACTTATGTTGTGGCGTATTATCTCAGTGAGGTTGACATCATCAAACTATTAATTACAAAATTATGTGTGTTATTTGAAGAAAGTATAAAAATATTGTCATAGATTTAGTATGCTCACGCTGGATATGTTCTCTGGCACGTCGTCACCAGTCGCCTCCACGGGAATGTCTTCGTATTTCGAGAAATTGATACCCGTGTTGCCGGTCCCAAATAGTTCCCTCTCCACACGTTCGTCCGGTGGCAGCATCGTAGTCCAATCATTACCCTGCAGGATAAGTTTGTAATAAAAACAGTCAAGGTGAGTGTTATTATAACGCGAAATACACTTACACCACGTGAGGAACCTCCCCCGCGTCTATCATCCCAACGGGAACGTTGCGGCGCCTCCTCTTCTTTCCAACGATTATTGGTGGGGAAGGGGGGTTGTTCACGGTCCCTATCACGATCACGGTCCCTGTCGCGCCCATAGGCACTGCTGCGGCCCCAGTTGTCACGGTCTCCACGATCCCGGTCCCTCTCTCTATCTCTTGACCAATCGCCCCCATTGGAATAGGAGTCACGGCCGCCTAATCCAATAACAAACATTTATAAATTACCTTGAAGCGGCTCAGCCGAGAAAATACAGTATGTATATATCAATAGTTTACAAGCTCCCTATTATAAAAAATTCTTGTTACATGATTAAAAAAAATACAAACAGACAAATTGCAACAAAAAAAAAAAAAAAAAAAAGGACTGTTTGTATATTGTGATATAAAAGATGTATATTAGGTGATCGACTAATATAACAGTTTATGCAGTTGGATGTGATTGAGATGTACCTCGGTCACGATCGCGTCGGCTGGTACTATTAAATGAGCCAAAGTCTTCTCTACGTCGATTGTCGTAGTCTCCGCGTCCGGAAGAGTTGCCACCTCGCGAGCTTCCGTACCCACCGCGCCCGTAGTCAGGGGATCTCCTAGGATCCTCTCCTGCCACAACACACTCAGTTAAGAAACTAGCAACTAGAGTATAAGAATCTTTCTCATCAATGAAAAGTTTCCATGTGCATACCGTATATTTATAATATATGTTAAATTTGTTATTATGTTTCAATGTGTTGTTGAATGTTGTCAATAATAAATTATTTAATGCAAAACAAAAGTACCTCAGCGTTTGAATAAAATATAAGATTAAAAAGCATCAAGGGTCACTAGATCTACAGGATGTATATAAAAAAATCATTAAAAACCTTGTGCCGGAGATGAAGTTGCTCCAGCAGGCTTGTTACGCAAATGCGGAGGAATATAACGTCCGCCTGAAGCCTGCGACGACTGCAAGTCCAGACCAGCAAACTGAAAATAAGATTTAAAAAAGGTAACGAATGTTGTGTAGTAATGTAATACGGGGTTGGCAGACGTAAGTAATTAATAATTTGTGTATCTTTTAAAGACCATTGAACAAAGAGATTGTTTTGTTGCGTCAATTATTCTTTTAAAAAATAGATTTTATTTATATAGCGGGATGGAATTTAAACAATAAAAGGAGTATTAAGAGTCTCAGTGTTGTGATTTTTTTAATCACAGATTATTTCCTATAGTTTGGTTTGATAAATCTTTATTTTGACTATTGGGAGGATATTGCATAAAAATTATGATGACACATTATTGATAAAATAATAAATCGTATATTTAATACAATAATTAAGGGAGGATATATAAATAATGACGAAATAAGATATTCAAGTGGGAAAAAAATTATTGCGTATGTTTGAACATTGATCAAGTTGGATGATGATGACAAAGGTGGGATTACATAGTCGGAGTTCAAAGGCAAGAGTCGCTAGAACATTGCGATGGGAACGAAACTGACAAGTAATTGCGGGAGACATGGACACGTGTTCAGGACGAGGAGCAGTTGAGGTTAGACGAGGCGGGGCAAGGCCATCGGGACCGCGCACACTGGACTAGCACAATACTGCACTATCCTAGTAGCGCGCTAGTCAGCTAGAGGACTAGCGGGATAGTAGCTAGTGACTAGTAGATAGTAGATAGTAGTACCTGCTGTTCTAGACCTGATCCATTGTGGTTGGTAGCATTACTCATATTAGTGTGCCCTAAAGCAATACTGCGCTGCGCCCCTCACTGCTGCCGCTGCTGTGTCACAAGTCTCGGTGTCACTGTGTCACGGTGTCACTGTCCGTAGTGGTGTCACTGCTGGTTGGGTTCAGTGGTTCTTCACACTTGTCGGCGCTCCTGTCCACCTCCTGTTTCCTCTGCACTCCGCACTCGGCACGCGGCGCTGTCACCGCTGCTCTGTTTTACCGGCCGAGCAACACTTTCAAAAGCTACCGTCAGGGGATTACTAAAAGCTTCATCTCGATATGCATAGATGACCACAATAATGTACATACGAAAAATTGAAAAAATCGACATTTTAATTGAAAAAAATTATATTAATACCAATAATTTGCTAACATTACGAAAATCGAAGAGAAATTATTTAAAAAAAAATTAAGTCCTCAATACATAGATAATACGAAAAAGGCATAGATATAAACATAAGATATCGCATGAGTGGCTAAATGCGTATTTAGTTCAAATGGTCAAAATATGAGTTACCTGGCAAACATGATACTGTAAACATGTCTCTTCATATCTTCAGTTATATTTCACAGTAAAATGGATAAATGCATTGTTACTACATGTCATATGGACTCAAACATACACTCAAATACATCTAGGTTCAGTTTTTACCCCTGACTACTTCTTTAAGATTTTTAAAATCTTAAAGAAGTAGTCAGAGCATTGTCACAACCACTCTCAGTGATGACTACAAACGTGTTGAGTGAGGGAGACACACTTATGCTTTTGTCGAATAAGAGAGAAGAGTGCAACAATATATGGGTTTACAAGACTTACTTATATGCAATGTGATATCTAATGTTTATATCTATGGAAAAGGGAAAATTTGTTGACGTTTTGTTTTAAAAAATAAATATTAACCTGTGTAATAAGATAATGGTGGCTACAAAATAATACCGCGATCGACTTTTGCGACTGGGAGATCGGGAAAGAAAATCCCGATCCATCGTCTTGATCCAGGCTTACTCTGGATTCCTAGATTTTAAGGTGAATACTATGAATGAATCGGGCAGAGTAGTAATACTGCAATGTTAAATAGATCACCTATCGGCAATGACCTTATAAGTTCATTGGCGACAGGTAAATTCTAAAATAAATGAACACAATTGGTGTCTAAAACATAAATTTATAACATTTGCTACAAATTAATAATAGCAAATTTATGCCAAATGAGAACATCGCGGCTGCATCAATTTGGTTGTAATATTGAATTAAGATATTTTATTAAAAATAATTTATTTTATTTGTATTGAAAATGATATAAACTAAATAGATGCGAGTCTTTATAAAAGGAAGTACAATTTTCTTGTATCTTCTGTCCAGTGTTTTTATTTTCACAATTACTATTAACCACTTCTATTGATTGAAATTAGTTAAAAATATTGGAGTATATGGATAGGTATATTTATTTTTATAATTATTATAGTAGTGTGATTGTGTAGTTAATCTCATTAGTATGAAAACTGTAAATGAATATACATAGTCTTTGGGTGTATGTATTTAAGTTTTATTAAAATCTACCCTCGCTGGTTTTTTGGGGTGTCGTCGATCCGACCGAATTAATAATGTGATTCTGGCATCTAATCCGAATGTAATATGTTTACGCTGTTTTCGTTCGACTTAATTAAATTGAAAATTTCAATGTTGCCATATAACAATCGATAAAAACTATTCATTTTGATCGACAACTAGAAAAAATTGTGGATGAATTATTTATGCTGGTAAATTTTCATTTTAAAATAACTTATTTAGGATGTTTTTAAACTGAATTGTAGGTATAATTATTATGTAATGTATTAAACTTATTGCGCCGCCATTAAGTCTGCTGGCTCGCTCGTGTTTTGGGATTGTATGAAACAAGATTGAAAAAAACACAATGACACGGTCGCGTAACAAATGAATAGGAAATGAGATGGCGGCTAAAATAACAAAATATATTCTCTCATATCAGACACAAAAAAGCGCGACAAGTGCCAACAATAGATCCATAATAAGGGACCACAATGGATGTTGCTCCTTCAAAGACAATGATCTTGGTCTGGATCCCTGTCCTAATATCATACATCATCGATTATTCATTTCTATTACAATTCTGAATATTAAGTTACAAATTATTCATTGATTTTACTCAACGTACATTTAGGGACGGTTGCATAATTGAGTGGAGTTAATTTAAATTATTTATTTACGCTCCGAGGAGCTTTTTTTTATTTTAGAAAGGGTTTTTTTTATACATAACAACGTGTTAATTGTCTGTCGGTGATCGTAACTATTACTCGTTACGCAGGTCACCGACTTATTAATCAGTATTTACCTTACAATCGAGGAAATCAGAGTAAACCTGGATCAAGTCGATCGATCGGGATTTTATTAATATTATTTCCGATCTCCCAGTTGTAATAACCGATAAAATCAATTTAAAATTCTTGACTTGAGTGGGATTTGAACCCATGACCACAGTATTTGTAGTCACGATTTTTATCCCCTGAGCTATTACGCTGGCTATAATCATAAAACAACGTTCACATTCATTAGTTTTATCAAAGGAAAATACTGGTGACATTTTTCTTTATTGTGTTAAAAAAATGACACTTCTTATTCGGAGCAAAATCAATCTAGTTATAGTATATTTCTTATTTATTTTGTGGTTTCCAATATTCGGTGTCGAAGTAGAATTTATATCGCGACTATAATGAAATCGTTTATTTAAAAGTGCGAATAAAGCCATTACCGACGATAAGAATGCCAGACAACTGGATGTTTAAGTATCAACATGGCGCCCCAAGTAGACGAGTCTGAGTGAGACAATTACTGATACTTATCATCAGAGTCCGCCAAATGCCATTTTGTTACATTGTAATGCTACTTTTCGGCACTTTTGACAAAAACAGCCATATTAAATTTGAACTATATTTATTGAAATCATTAAAGATAACATGGAAAATATAACTTCTTTTGGTTTAAATAAAGAAATCATTTATTTGCAGTTTCTGTGCCACAGAATAATGCAATACTTTTTGTATTTTAAATGCTACTTTGCTACTTTTTTTAATGCCACATTTTGGCGGACTCTGCTTATCATTCATTCACTTGTCCGGCCTTCTAATATGGGCGGTGTCTGTAAACCCCATATTTAACAGACCCAATTAAAATTTACTATTATTCGCACACTATTATATTCCTCAGAGTTAAACTTAAATAAGTAAATTTTCTTTATATAATTGCGGGTGTCTTGATTGAAGTAGTAATTTGTCGGCGATGTTGTGTGGTTGTATTATTCGTTTTGTCAGGTATTTCGAGTACGAGTGCATTGTGTTTTGGTATAAATTGAATAATATGATGGAGACTCGGGCGTGAATAATGACGTATGGTTTGTTCGTCGAAAAATTGTTCTATTTTTTCGCCAGATCTATTAATCAAAGATAAAAGGTGCACACAGCTCTCTCCTTTGTGTGGATCAAAATAGATCGATGCTTCGATCATTCATTAAGCGTGATTCGAACCTTGGACTTTTCAGAACCCTCGCTACGATGTGCTCATCAAAGATAGAAAATTATTTATTTAATATATTAATGATTTTTTTATTCGTGTATATATATATATATATATATATATATATATATATATATATATATATATATATATATATATATATATATCTATATATATATATATATATATATATATATATATATATATATATATATATATATATATATATATATATATATATATATATATATATATATATATATATATATATATATATATATATATCCCCCATTTCGCAGTTGGTCCGGTCTATTACGGCAATCGAATTTAACATCTCACATTGATTTAAATCCTTACACTCGTCTCTTGCTTACTCCACCAGTTTTTTGTACTCGAGTATCTTTACAATTTTTAACTCGATTTTAATGTTTTATTATTTATTCATGCTTGTAGAGCTTTAAGATTTAAACACGCACAAAAAGAATCTACCTTACTGCAAATGTTTGTAAATTTTTTATATAATTTGATATCCTCAGGAGTTAAGGGTGCAAATCCCGCTCGAATAAAAAAAATAAACGATCGTCTATTGCAACTAAGAGATCGGAAATAATTTTAATACAATCCCGATCGATTGGCTCCATCCACGTTTGTTTTGATTTCCTGGATTGTAAGGTGAATCGGTAGCCTATGTAGCTTTAATAGTTAAATAGATCACCAACAAGTAAATTAAATAAGAATGAATTAACACAATGTTGTGTCTAACAACCAAGTCTTTTAAAAAGGCCTTATAAATAAAATGAGTGTTAAAGTTTTGCGGTGTGTCTAATCACTGTTATTCCTCTACAAACTAAATAAACAAAGAAGAGGCAAAATTTTCTATTTACTTCGGAAAATTTTGTATCCTATTTAGGAAGTATCGGGATTCACTGTGAAATAATACCTACCTATAAATAGAAAGCGGCTTGCTGAAAATAATTAAAGCTTGTATATGTATAGTAATTAACTGGCATTTCATTGATTCAAATAAAAGGATTTGGTAATTTGTTAACATTAAAGTATTCTCTCTTGCAGGTGAATAGAGTAGGTAGTTGTGGAGATATTGGAGGATCTATTGAAAAGCCGGTCTTGTTCGACATAGTATGGGTGAAGAGGTCTCTTCAGTCCATCAATCCATCTGGACATAATTAATCTTCTGTATCCACTTTTACAAGTATTGTATATTTCACTCTCTATAATATACTCTCCTTCTTATAAATAATTCACCTGCGAATATTATTAGCTATAACATCTGCCCATCACTCATAATGCTAATAATTAAACAAGCATCTGAAAACACGGATCTATAAAGTAGAAGGTATATAATTAAAGAGATTTTCCCAAATCGATAAGGGAATCTATGATTAGATCTTTTACTGGCTCACACCTGTACTATGCATTATACAATATGGAATCTGATTTTAATATTCATCTTCAGACTAGAATATATTTTTTATTGTTGATACACAAATTGGAATATATTTGTCTATCGGTCTTTTCACCAAAATTAAGTGCGAAATTATAGTCTTACTTAGAATATAAATTATTAAAAAAAAATACTGGGTCTTTTTGAGGTCAAAAAATTTAAAAATACACAGTTTTATGCATTTCTTCAAAGCTGATTAAACGGAAAAAAACATACGTGTATGTATTTTAAGGAAAAATGCATTAATAAACTATAAACATTGAACTTATATCTATAAAAGTGTCATGCGTATTGTTTTCATGTATTGGAACATTGCCGGCACTACTACATGCACATATTATACATACAATTCACACATACACGGGCTGTGGCCACCTGTAAATACTGTAGTGTGTGGAGAAACAAGGTTTTTCTGACAAAATCATTTTAAATGATCATGTAAATTGTATACATAGAGTCATATTATTTGTCTAAGAATATATCAAGTAACTTTTAATGAGTCACTTTACCATATTAAGTGAAAGACGGTGTAATATTATTAGAAAGATCGGCAAGTGACAGATAAACAGTACGAGAGATAAAGCAGCGGCAAATGTATTATTGACAACTCTATATATTATCTATATAAGCTCATTGACTTCAGCTCTTTGATATTTTTATATACAACATGTTTTTAATTGACACTAAAATCTTTTTATCGGAATTATGTAATGTCAGTACGATCATTAAAAAAATATACTAAAAGGGGCCTAAGATTATTTTCATATAAAAAACATTTGTGATCATAGGATAACAAAAACAAAAGTCAAGTTCAAGTTCAAATGAATAAACAATAAACAAGTATGTTGTCATAACTCCTAAGGTCGCTGACCGTATTTGCATCAACAAGAAGTAATATTGTAAACATGTTGTCATAATGTCTCATGTTGCTGACAGTTTGAGGTTATGTTGTTGTTTACGTACTATTGTTGTTTCATGAATCCTTTGACGTATGCTTATAATAATACAAATTCAAATCAGGCGGTCAATCACCTAATAAGTAAATACGCAAGATTCTCAAACTTTTTAAAATAATAATTAAAAATTGAAAAGATTAACTAGCAGACTTGGACTATTAATTGTGTTATAGATGGATTACATCTTATGTGCTTATTTTTCAATTTAATTATTTTAGTATGAATAAAAAACATGTTTTATAATCTATTTAAATGCCATTATAGAGCCAATATAAATTTTAATGTAAAAGCTTTTAAAGGAATTATATAAGCAGAAAAGTTTCCTTTTGTAAGACGCGCATCGTGAGTTCTGTAGCAAGACAAATTGATTTATAGTAAAAGTTCATATATGGGCAATGAAAAATGTAAAAATCATTGAATCCAGACCGAATGTCCATTGTTGTAGTGTTCGTAACATAATGCGATTCGATTCAGTTTTGATATTTCACTATTCGATCATTATATTATAATCTGGGAGAGCTATTTTGTAAGAGTCTCGTTTGATTGATGGTGATTTTATTGAAATCGGCGTGGTCCTGTAAAAAGAAACTCACGAACAGGTGTGTGTTATGGTGGAATCCTCGAAGGATGCGAATCGTGATAAATGTTAGGAGTGACAGGGCCAAATTAAACTTTGGACACCGTATCTAAAAACCCTCTTCCCACACTTATAATCAATTGCATAATATCTTATTTGTCATTACTTCAAACGATGTATTTTTAAAATCACCTGGAAAAACTCATCGCTCGAGTATCTATTCAATATTCTTATGTTATAAATAACTAGGGTAATTTTCAATTTGTTATGCTTTTTTATGTTCTGCTTGGTTTTTTAATAGGACGGTTAAATTTGAGTCGTGATTTCATTTTTGCTTTAAGGTTTTTTTTATTGATTAGAGGAAATTTTTGATTTTAAAAATGCAGTATAAAAATGTGGAATTATTATGCATTATAAAATTAAATACATTGAAATTATTCAATATTTTTAAATGCTCTGATTTGTTTTTAATACGAAGATAATAAGTTGTTTGTTTTTTAGATGGGTCAGTAACACAAAAAACGTATTTATAAAGTTTTCAAGGAGAGAAGAAAATAAATATTTTTTAACTTCTAATATTTTCGCAATTCTAATACATATATTATTAACTAACAAAATTATGCTATTGATAATGATAGGGAATAAAACTACATAATTTTTACACAAAAAAAACGGTTTCCTTTAATTGTGTAAAGATAAAATAATTCATACATTAAAATATAGTCGACAACGACATTTGTTTTTAGGAAGACATTTATTTTACATATAATTACTACATCATACTGCACTACCACTACAGCATTACGGGGGATCCCAAGTCGCCGTGATGATAATGCAGTACTAGTTAGTTGGAAAAATTACAAATTAGAAAATTAGAATTGAGAAAAAATAAATTTAACAATCAAAGAGAAAAAAAGAAGAAAAACATAAAAAGAGGAACAATGTAAAAAAAAAACATTAATGATATAAAAATAAAAATTTGTGCACGCTCTCCATAAACATTGGGAGGGACAGATTGAACAGGTCATTATCTGTCCCCCTGACAGACCACAATATTATTACATATATTATTAATATTCTTAATAATATATGTAATAATATGCTTTTTAAAATTCTTAATAATTATATTGATTCATTAGCCTTATTACCTAATATTAAATTTAGAGTACCTCGCAATTCCTCACGTTCTATGGTTCCATTTCAAATAGATTTTGCAAGAACTAATTATATGTCCCATACATTCTTTAGACGATCCATGTCCTTTTATAATAATTCCTTACCTGAAGTAGATATCTTTCACAACACCCTCACGGATTTTAAATTCATCCTTAGAACACTACTATTTAAATAAAATTATTATATTAAGTTTTTTACCTTTTTTACATACGCTTTATATACTTTATTTTTCTTTATTTTCGTTTATTTTGTATATTATTATTATTTGTATATTATTTTGTATATTATTATATATGTAAATATGTATCTAATTTGCCGTAGAATAAGGAATTATGTTAATATACAATTTCACATAGAGATGTAGGTTCTCTGGTATTCCGGAGAACTGTTTTCTCTTATTTAATAAAATAAAAAAATAAAAAATTAAAAAATAATATAAATTTTTGACTTAATTAATTGCGAAATTTGAAGAATTGAATTGAATTTTACCAAAATTATATATCCCGTAAATTATAAACATATTCCCGTAAATGAATAAGTGGGTAAAAATCGTATATATCTAATGTTATTTGATAGGGGCTTTAATCGATATGATATGGATCTTTAAATGATCAGCATCAAGGCGATGACAGTGTCTTAATGTTGGCTATAAGATTGGCCTAAAGCACGATCCTTAAAACAGTAATAATAAATTAATTAGTTTGCAGGGTCCCTGTTTTTTGTGGGTTGTAAGAAATGCGGTTGGAATTTAAGGCATGTGCCAATCCTGACCACCCTTACTGGAAATCTCAACTATGCCTTTCTCACAAGTCACAACTCTTCTCCGATTTGATTTATGTACATTTCAATGTATATACTAAATATTCAGCCAAGCCAAAGATAATTCCCATTATTTTTCTTAATATTAAAGTAATTAAAACTTTTGGTCGTTTACACCTGTTAGTTCTCTCTATTCATAATTTTATTAAGGATACAAAAAATATTTTTACGATACCCCACCTCCCCTTGAAATGTTCTGACTGATTAAAAGTTAACTCTATATAATAGGGTAATAAAAAAAGTAAAAGAGTATGAATTTTCATAATAAATATACAAATAATAACGACATATTCATTTTTATTTTATTATTAAATTTTAGTTGAAATTATTTTAAATCGAAATGCGCTTACGCCGCGAAAGCAAAAGAGCTGTAAAAATATTTTTTTCCATTCAATGAAATTATGATTAAACTCAAGAAGTAACTAACTTACTATCTGACTACATTATTAACATATATTACTTTAAATCAAATATGTAATTAGCAATCAAATCTTGCGTTGAATGTTAAAAGAAAACGCGGTCACTTATACGAATTATGTATGGATATATAATTTCACATTTTATACGGTATTAGATTAATAAATTGGTTTCAACTATCGTTAGGGTTTGATAGAAACCATGTATTTTTTATATAAAAAGTACTAACTACACTAAATAAAAAGGTAAATTTAACATCATCATTATTACCATAAAAAAATATTCAGCAAATTTTTTTTTCATCCCTTCCGTGAATCACTAAATAGTAGGTACACACTTATAATAATAAATGATTGTTCTACATTGTTCATTCAGCATTTTCCGGGTATTCGTATAGATATAAATAATAATAGAGTGTGCGTTTATCTGGTTTCCAGATAACAATATATCGGTGTTGTATAAAATGTGGTAGTTTTTTCTTTACATTGCATGTCATGTCACTTTCGTTTTGGATTAATCACTTTGGACGGCTGCTGACGTTGACAATGAGTACAGACAATGGTGTGGAAAATAAATGTCTTTGACTAGGAAATCGACTAACAATAGCTTCCCGTTATTGCTTTATGACTTTGGAAGGACGGACAAAAACATCCAAAGAGGCTGGTGGAAAAAATACACACACACATCTATAAAAAGGAATCCATTTACAATAAGGGACTTCGTATACATATTTATTCACAGGCCTTTAATAAGGTGGACGTTTTCTCCACTAAAGTCTATTAAAATTTTATTTACAAATATATCCCGTGTCATTTAACCTAAAGCAGGTAGACTGTCGCATCATCACAATGCTCACCCAATCATATCATTATTTACTATTTTATTTTTTTATCTATCTATCGCGTATGAATATGGAAATGAGAGGATAAACTATCTGAAAATCACAACAGGGTTGACATAAGCTTGATTTTATTCAATGACTCTTTCATACAGAACCAGCGTTGTGATTTCAATAATTTGTAATAAGTCACTTGGCCAGCATTTCCCATAAATAGTTATATTGTTAAATAAATTAAACACATGTAATTATTGGTATATTTACAATAATAGCTAGATAATAATATATGGCTTATGCGTGATTTTAATTGGATTCTTTATAACAAGAGAACACAATTTAATTATTCTAAGATACTAAGATAATATTGTTATTATTTACTTTCAATTACTTAAAGTATCTTCTCGCTTTTTTGTGCTATACCGATACCACAGATGCATTAGCAAGCCATACAACTGGATGCATAAATGTTAAGATGGCGGATCAAGTAGACGAGTCTGAGTGAGACAACACCAATTTTATGTTACTGTTGTTTATCTTATTTACTTCTTCATTACTGTTGTTTAAACATTGCTTCAGTATGCTTCCGCGCATACTGAAGTTTGACGCATGATATCAGTTTGTAATA
The DNA here is from genome assembly GCA_022606485.1 of Agraylea sexmaculata. NCBI lineage: Eukaryota > Metazoa > Arthropoda > Insecta > Trichoptera > Hydroptilidae > Agraylea > Agraylea sexmaculata. The sequence continues at coordinate 91,159 of JAGTTH010004809.1, forward strand.
ATTATTATAAATATATATTTTTTTGTTTTTATGAACAAAAAACATATATATTTTTGTTATTTCATGATATATTTCATTTTATAAATAAACTGTTAAAAGAAGTCTTGACCAAGTGGAAGAGACCCAAAAACAAAGGGTTTTGAAATTCGAAAAAACCGGACTGTTTAAAACTTTTCAAAAATATAATAAAATGAACATCAACTCTCGTATTGTCGATAAATGAATAAATTAAAATTAAATGTAATTGTAAAATAACTGTAAAAAATCCTTAAATGAGCGTGCACTATTGCATCACTGGTCGTTAATGGGTTAATCACCTTGATTACAGTGTTGCATCAGTTAAATTCATATGCTTAGTCTGCCATCTTGATATTTATATATCCAGTTGTATGGCCTACTAATATGTCGGTGGTATCGGCTGTACATGACTAGAAACTAAAAAAACTGGTAAGGGAAATCTTGATTAATCATTGTAATGAAAAGATCTCTATAATATTATGATAGCTAACACTTGTCTATTTTGACTATAATGTAAGAAGTTTATGATAGAATGGATAACAATTTGTTCTTGATATGAAAAGCACACGTGTCATAAAGGATTCTTATAAAAACAGGGTCCTTTTCAAAGATTATAGAGTCAGTTTATTTAGTATATGTTACTAGGACAATAATTGACGAGCCATCGCATTTGAATGTGCATCGTTTTCCATACGAATTGAAAATCTCGACAGGTCGGAGGCGCTAAGACTTGGGCCCTCGTCATCGGTCCCGAAGGACTTTTTCGTCCTTTTCACGTGAATATAAATGTTACATTCGATTTATGATCTTAGGTTTTTTTATAATATGATCCCAGAATTGGTCGCATTGGTCCATAGAGGATCGTTAGTGGTGTGTCAAACACGATATTATGATGAAATATCATGAGGCATTGTTGGGGCCGTGGGATGAGACCCTCTTAGGACCCGTGAGGTCGCCAACGAATATTTCAGCTTTGTGATTCGTGCTAACATCCAATAAATTATACAATATTTCGCATAGTCCTGAACCTGAAAGCCTCCAAAGGGCTTCACAGGTGGATAGATACATTATTTCTACGAGCGATACATTATTCATCTTTTCTAAACCTACTTTACCTACATTATTTTGCAACTTTTATAAATGAGGATTTATTAACCAAACTTCTCTATTAAAAACTTTTTGTTATTAGTGTATTTGGATGGTAAAGTTTATTAATTTTACAATAAAATATTACATATTAGGTTATTTTTAATACACACATATAATATTATGTATACTCCCATTAATGTTTTTTACAGCTCAGAGATACTATAGACTCAAAGTCTTCATGTTAGTAGTCGAAAGTATACACAAATATCTCAAATAATAAAATATTGTGGGAGTTACATTAAATAAATTTCTTTAATTATCGAATCCCACCCAAAAGTCAACACTATTAACATTTTTTCAATATATTATAATATGAAAGGAATACTTGTAATAAGGAAATACTGTAAAACATTATAGAAATAAATATGTGTGATTTATATAAATATTTATTAAAATTTAAATATTGTTATTTCAATAAAGGTGTAGCGGCGAAATTGATGTTGGGTTCTGGTAACTTATTTCAATTATTACGGGAACATATATACATATAGATAGATTTTACAATTACAAAAATTAATTGTTGTGTTAACCTATTCCAAATTTATAAAAATTAAATGTTGAATCGTACAATCGCTTAAAAAAAAGCGAATAATATTATTTTTAGTATGTTATTCAGCCACAATGTGAAGTGGTCTGTGAACCACGGACGCGATATAATTAACACCGCGTAAACACGAGCCATACAAAAATAGTTATCACTTAGTCACCGTTATAGACATCGCCTCTGTGGCCCAATGGATAAGGCATCGGCCTCCTAAGCCGAGGATTGTGGGTTCGAGTCCCACCAGAGGTAACACCATATTATTTTTACTCGCACTTATAACCGCAAGATAACAAGCAGGCAAACACGTGCATTGGTGACCCGATGATGAACTTATCAAAAATTGTATACTTTCGGATATCAATTAATAATCGGGGATATACAGAAATAATGCACATGGAATATTCAGTGAAATGAAGAGACAAAGTAGGTAAACATAATAAATAAATATTTTGGTGGTATGCGCTTTAAAAAATGCTGGATACTCGTATGTAGATGCAAAAATACAATACGACTTTATATTTATAAATAAATATTTTTATGTTGTATGTATAGACATAAAGGATAAAATTCATATATTTTTTGTCGTGCATGTATTTTACTTATTTTAAATTATTTTAAACAAGTTAAAAAACTAATTGATCAATTAATTTTGATTTTTTTTTGTTGAATTGATTAATAATGATGAGTTCGTTTTTTAAACCTGATTACTTTTATGATTTAATTGTTTAGGAATACGTTCTAATTCAGATTGGATTAAATCAAATAAACATCCTCGTTTACTAGAAAAAGTAAAGAAGAAAACCGATAAATTAAAAAGGATAATATTATATAATAACAATGTTTGTTTTACTGATAAGTATTAAATATGTTTTAGATCTAATTAAAATAAAAGGGTAACTATAGTAGGTATGCAAGGATTAATGGGGATTTTTTTTAATTTTAAATCCTGTCCATTTAATGAACTAAAAATATTTATTAAATATATAATTATAAAATGCAAAAAAATCTATTCTCCCTGTAAAAAATGTCTCATCTCATCAACGTGATCGAGAATTTTAGTAGGTATTAATGTAGGTATAATGCATTATATTTTCCACAATTGAATATCTCATCATAATACTATATCTTGATAATACAATCAAAGCCATTGTGTATTCATATTATGATCTAGTCAATATTGGGGCGTTTAAAAAAGGGGTGGATTTGGTTTTATTGAAGATGGTCTTCGTCACCCCCGGGGCTGTTTGTTTGTAATGGATCAAGCGAGAATCCCCCGGATGATATTAATAATGATTACAGTTGGTCTAGCACACGACCTTAGGGTTGAAGTCACACTATTAAACAATAAGGGTGGAAAGACGCATTTCATTACACCCCCAAACTCGCTTGCGTATTAGATCGATGCGCTTTTTAAATTTAATTAAGTCGAGCAAATCACGACACACAAATAATCATTACACTGGGAATTTTAAATTAAGTTGTAAATCCATCGATCACAATAAAATTGATTTGGTTGATCGGGTAATATTAAGAAACAAATTATATATTTTTATGTTATATCGTAAACAGCCATAAACCATCAAAATATATTTTAAATATGAGTTAAATACTAAATACAGAGATTATTATAAGTGGCAGTTTTGTGGATGGAGAGGTTTGTTTTTAGATTAGCTACCACAAAACAGGCGTTATTGTATGGAAAAGTGTCTTACCTGTCCCTTCAATCTCCAGGGGTTGTTTACTTTTACAATATTTTTTTAATATAATAACAAATGGACACATCGTGACAAAAACTTTAAGTCAAAGTGCCCAGACTATTGATTTTAAAAGTAAAAAACATTTTTAAAATAATTAAATATTTTCCAAGAAACAGTCCTATCGTAACGCGAAATGTGCTTTTTGTATCGATATTTTATTTATTTCTATCGAGTAATTAGTTTTCCTACAACATTTTGATATTAGCAGATCTGGGAAAATTTGCTCAACTAACCTTGCATCAAAGAGTATTTATTTAAATTAAAATACTTTACGCATATAAAATAAAATACTTTCAAATAGGTATTACATACATTACCACTATACTACATATTATACATACATAGTATGTTCTCATAAAAAAATCCAATGAATTATTTTTATAAAAATAAATATTCATATATTTTTTTTTAAATTTGGTTGGTGACTTCAGTAGAAGATATGAATCTGGACGAATCGTTTTTCTATATCTCTTCGTTTGTATCTGTGATCTTGACGTCAGATCTTCGACCTTCTTTTTGTGTTTCTCCGTCTCACATACAAAACCTATAACAAGATTAAACATTTTTCAAAAACCACCACACTTCACATGGACAACGGGAGTGGAAAAAAAAACATGTCTGACTGTCTGTCCTTTTGTGGCATACGAGAAAACACTCGAATAAATATGTTAATGTTAATCATCTTAGGTACATAATGGCGCCGACCTGATGGTGTAAATTAATGTTATGTCCATAATAAACCCTTCTTTTATAAAAAAAAAATATTTCCAGTATAATTTATACACAAACAGACCATATAACAATTTGTGTTTGATTTCTTTTGGTTTGGCGTTGAGTAGCGAATTTCACGGTTGTTCGCATTTGAGGAATCTCACGTGAAAACTAATCTTATAATAACAAATCTATCCATGTGAATTTAAAAAATAATATCAAAAACACATTAATTTAAATGATAATATTGGTTTTGGGAATAATGGATGAATAGAAAAATAGACAGTGTTCAACAGTAATAATTTACCATAAAATATATAAATATTTATGTGTGTTTAGAACTAAAATATTTGGTAATTTTTCCATATGGAAATTTAACTGTCAATGTAATAAAAAATTACCTATTCACGTTTTGTATAGCAAATGTCAAACTTTAGATACGTTCGGGAGTGAGCAAAAAATCACGATCACAGCCATTTGCGGTAAGTTAGGTCGCCTCTGCGCATGTATAAAGTTTGAAATTTTGCTTCACAAAGATACAAAGAACCACTAGGTTAATTTAATTGAAATTTTCAAAGGTTCTTGTTTTTTTTACTATTTTACTATTTTTTTTATCTAATATATCTAATAATAAATATTTAAATATTAATGTATTTTTAAGCTCTCTTTTCATACATTTAAATCCAACATTGCTCAGTTCAATAAAGTTGATTATTCTACCCTAATACATCATATATTTTCCCATACATATTTTAAATGACTCGGCCAACCACACACTTTTAAGGCTATAAATATAATATACAATTATTATATTATATTTTAACATTGAATCAATAACGCTTTTTTAATTGTGTCACTCTTATTTAAAATGTATGAATTATATGGAAGAATTTGGTAATTTCCCATTTATATCGACCACGGGATATAAAATTGTTGATGGTGTTGACTTCTGGATGGAATCCATGTTAAAAATATTTCTCAACTAATTTCCATATAATTTTATTTTTTTAATGAGTCTATTTTTGACTACTAATATGAAGTCATCAGCATCTTCACGTAGAAAAAATATCTTTAATACGGGATACAAATTTTAGCTAAGCTACACTACGGTTAGGTTTGTTGTGATTTTTATTTCGACTGCTCCAGCATATAATATCGTAAGTGCAAAAAAATGTGTGTGCTCTTAAGTCGTTATGGAACTGAGCCACATATTAAATCTGGTAACACTGCGTGTCACGTGTCACTCGGTTTAATTATTATTTATAAAATATAACAATTTACGATTGTATACCTTCTATTGACAGAGACATGAAATGTGTTATAGATGAATCTACATTAGTTGCCGGTCAAATAGGACTATTTTACTATTTCGAAAAATTCCCAATTAATAGGTTAAATAATGATTGAAAATCAACATATTTTGACGTTTCATACATACAATATGTGGCTCAGTTCCATAAAGACTTAAAAGCACACAATTTTTTTTTGCACTTACGATATTATACGCTGGAGCAGTCGATTTGTAAATTGTGTTGTGATGGTATGAGAGTTGTTTATTTTTGTGATTTTACGTTTACGATACGACCAATATGCAAATTTTCCAATTGGACTTTTGTCGTTGGGTTCGTGTTTTGTGTGTTGTATTTATGTTTTTATAGTTTTCCTTTGTGACGGGACCGCAATATAGTGTGATGTATTGGGAATGAGGACCTATATGTTGTTTTACTTATAGCTCCTTTTCATATTAATGAGTCATCGAGCTGATCCTGTGTCCTGATAGTCCTCGTCGCCGGCGTGACAAAGAATTCTCAAGAACAAGCCACCGTGTTATTTATTACATTGAGGACCGTTTTGCTCCATATCTGAGACCCAAAACCAATGAATCAGGCCAAACATACCTTTACCTGCTCCTCATACAATACAATGCAATGCCAAAAGATAAACCTCCTTGCAATGGACACCCGTCACAGGAATAAATCCCGATGAATGCCATGCCGATTGTGATACTGCTATTCGACCAATAAACGTGAATTTACGAAAGTGTCCGATTCCTGAAAATACTATAAACATGCCTTCACCTGAAGGTCCTTATGCTACTCGGAAATAATTGTGACCTTTTGAATGAACAAATTTAAATGCCAATAATGGATTTAAATGGGGCGGAAGATATGAAATTAATATGATTTTAAGGATCATTTATTTTATCTGTGTTTTATTTATGTATTACTTTAAACACCTGCTGAATCAAACTGACTTACCGCTAACGGCTCTGAGTAGTAATATTGCAATGACGGCATTTGATGTGTAGTCTCACCTCTAATCTGTTTGAAATCCTTAATAAATATAGGTAAATAAATATAGGTACTCCTTAAATATTTACTTTACTAAACAAAAAAAAAAATTAAAAATAAGTGTAATAATCATGAGGATTTTTATTTATTATATTATGTTTTTATTTATTTACATGTGCCAATTTGTAATATTATTAAATAAAGTCATCTTTGTGATTAAAATAAAACAATATGAAAAAGTGTCAATAATTGAGTTTTCGTATAAAAATCAAGAAATTTTTAAATTAAAAATGAATTTGTTATGGATGTCGTGCGAATCAATGTCGTATTTACCGCTTTTTTAGATTATATAATAAAGTATAAAAGGGTCGGTCGTCTGTGAAAAGATAAATTGAAATATATAGGCGAATGCATTATAATATTCCACAAAAGATACACCTGCATACATACATATATTATTTTCTATCACTTCGAGCCTTCTCAAACATTTTGATAAATTTACATAATAGTGGATTGGGTTAATTTATTACTGTAATAAAACTAGCTAATATCTATAACAGTGGGTATATATTTTTTTAATAATAACGTAGATGATTGCTTGTAGTTTTGGGACCTTATGATACTGTTGATTCGGCTTATTTTGGTTAAAATATTAAAGATTTTCGGTATATTGTCAGAAGAGATTCGGTTGACAGATGAGAGCAGACAGTTCGTGGAATAGGCCGTGTGTGGCTTACAACACTAATGACATCTTTACGACTAAACTAAACCCTCTTTTTATTTTGCGACCTCATCTTTTGTCATTCCTATACATTCCTAGTCACCAGCTTTTTACGATGCCTTTTTCTCAGAAACAATACGAGTCATAGAAAAGTGCCAAATAGACTTAAAATCATTAAATGTATTCATTTATACGCCTCGGATGAACGATTCTCAAGGACTCTGCTTAAAAATCAATAAAACCCACTCTGCTTAAAGATGCCTAAATATCCCAGTTAGCAAAAAATAATCTAAGAATGTGTATGCTGACAAAATGATTTATATTGTACTGACCTTTCATTAAATACGTAATAGCTAAATAATGTTTAATTTTATTTATGATACCCAATTATGAATTATTAAATTAACGCGTGGTAATTTTTTTTAAATACATATAACGTGACATCATCACAATATATTCAATGATGAAAAATGATTTTCCAAGTGCATTCTACATCACATTGCCTGTTTTCATTTGTTTGTTAAATTTGAAACAAGTAAGTCTTTAATTACAATAATATTTTGTGGAAAAAAATAAATGTCGACGAGGATGAGATTCGAACTCACGCGTGCAGAGCACATTGGATTAGCAGTCCAACGCCTTAACCACTCGGCCACCTCGTCTTGTGAAAAGCATGAGAAATTAAATTACGACCCAAATAAAGTTGACCGATTAATTTTCACCTGTGTAAATACACAGTATGAGTTGACTTACAATAATCATATAAGAGATGATGTGAAGTAGTGGTGTCCAATATTTGAAGTATGGGGTATGATAGGGTGTATTATGTGGTATAAACATAAACACCATGGTGTAATATAATAATATGTAGTATGATAGTAGGCCAAGACAATTGAGTAGCTGCAAGTGACGTCTTTGAACCCAGTGAACTGCATTGAAGGCACCTGCCCTCGTCCATCATATTGAACTTACTACTACACTACAACATAAATACCTAATACTTTCACCTACTCGCGACTATCTTATCTAAATCTGAAAATTTACAATTGATAATATCTAGTTAACATTGTGTAAGTGGATTTTTGTCATCATCAGCACTCCAGTTCAGTGAAGAACCAAGGCTTTCCGCACCAGCATCTTCCACTTATTTCTATTGGAGGCCGCGCTCCTCTAGTTATTAACTACCTTATAAAACTCGTCAACCCATCTTAGTCTAGGTCTACCCTGCCTTCACTTACCCACAGAAGTTTTACATATAATTTATTTAAATATAGTTTTGTAATGAATTATTCTTGGTGATAATGATGATATACATATGTGTGTGGTATATGAGAGAAAGTGTATGTGTGAAAATGTCCACTTGTGGCGCCCTATTCTGTTGTATGGCGTCTGCAGGAAGTGGCTGGTTGTCATGGAGACTCCTCATAGAAGGGCGGGGCGGGGCGATCGATCACTTTGTCAGACAACCTTACACCCTCGACTCCCTCCATCACCATGAAAGTGGGAGAAAGCCCACCATTGCACTTTTATAGCCTTTAAATCCAAATGACGTCATTTTCACTGCTACATTTTCTCGGTCAAGAACACCCACGTGAAAATTCAATATTTTTAAAAATAAAAGATTTTTATTATAATTACGTACCTGTTTATCTAATAAGTAAGCTACGTGACTCGAGAGTTATCCATTCATTTTTGGGCAATCAATGGTTTGTGATGTAGCAATTGTACAACTCTTGAGTCAAATCTCAGCAAGTACTCGTACTTTATAATAATACTCACGTTACGAAGCACACTGTTTGAAGAGACCGACCGAAGCCTTGGTTCATCACTGAACTGGAGTGCTTATGATGATGATGATGAAATGTAAAACTTATTATACGTGTATTGAAGTAGGCCAATATTTTTCCAATATATACAGTAGAACTTCTATATAGCGAAGCTCAAGGGAATGAAAAAAATAATGTAGATTTCGCAATATATCTCGAGGTTTTTTATCGCAGACTTCAAAATCATTCATATTACATATACAACATCTCTTTTATTGAACTTAAAATAGTTAAATCCAAGGAAGGGTACATTAAATGTAACACAACCACACCTTCATTAATGGTCCAAGTCGGCTAGTTAAACTTTTCAATTATTATTTTAAACAATTTGAGAATCTTGCGTATTTACTTATAAGGTGATTGACCGCCTGATTGGAATATGTAAACAAAGTACGGTACAGCGTAATTTCAACCAAAATTCACTACGCAAATTGCAAGTAAACAACAACACCTTGTTGACGGATTCGAAATTCAACTTGTACTTGAACCATTGAGATTACATCATAAAGTGAGCTCATATTTGTTTTTGTTATTCTCTAAAGACAACATATATTCACTCATTAATTAAACCGAAGATTCTCAAGCTGTCATAATAAATTATTTTAAGATTTGGAATTAGGGATGCATTTGTATGTGTTTTTTATTACTTTATCTACTGGCAAAACGTACTTAGTCCTATCATCATTATTTCGGGAGAAAAAAAAAACTAAGTCAAATTTACATTTTTAGTAGTTAAAATAGTAAGTTAGTTTTAGTAGTTAAAATAGAGGTATTTTTTAAAATTGTGTTTTATTTGGAAAGAAAAAAGGAGTCATTCACTTATACCACATTGTAAATTATTCAAATATTTTATATAAAATGTTAAGACTTTTTTTTCACTGATTCGCCAATATCTCAAAACGATGAAATATGAAACATTTTAGCAGTATACCCTCGATATAGAGGTCAAAAATGGGGTCAAAGCGAATGATGAAAATTCGAGTTTTTTGATAATATTTATTTTATATTTAACATTATCTATAGATTTTTCTCTCACATATTTTTTATAATTCAACAACTTAGTTAAGATTTGCATAGAATTGCCAACACAAGACCAAAAACAACAATGAAGGCTTTATAAATTGTCATTTTTTTCACACAAATTTTGACCATTGATAACATAATAACCTATTAAAGATGTGTATTAAATTAAGCGTTTTTTTTTAAACTTACGTATTTTCAATAATGCACGTGCAGTTTTCCAGACAACTTTGAAATTTTTCCCACCCTCTTTCCATTCACTTTCCCCTGTTTTCTCTCTGTCCTTGTCCAAGTTACCATTTTCTCTTTCACTCAGTTCATAAATCCTGTCGCCATCTATACATACCATCCAACCTCTGCGTTATTGTGTTTTGACAAAGATTGTTAAACTGTTGATATTTTAATATACGTATTAAATAGGACTAAATCGGTCCAACCACTAAAAAACTTAATAAAATAATATTATATTTAACTATTAACGTTCAATATTCATCATCATAAGCACCCACCCCAGTTCAGTGATGAACCAAGGCTTCCCGCACCAGCATCTTCCACTTAATGCTCCTCCAGTTATTAATTCCTAAGCTCCAAACTACCTTATAGAACTCGTCCGCCCACCTTAGCCTAGGTCTACCCTGCCTTCTCTTACCCACAGGCTTGCTGGATAGTATTTCCGATACTATCCTCCTGCTCTTTCCACGTGTCCGGCCCAACCTAATGTTAAAGCCCTAATGAACTGCACTACGTTCACGCTCTTATATAATGAGTAAATCTCATCGTTCCGTCTAATTCTAAATAGTCCTGGTGCCTCCTGAACAGGACCCAAGATCCTCCTAAGAATCTTCCGCTCGAACCTAAGCAGCCTATCCTCTTCAGTCTTGGTAATAACCCATGTTTCTGCACCGTAGGTTAGTACTGGCCTAATTAGCATCTTGTATAATTCTACCTTGGTACTTCTACTTAGATATCTTGATCTGAGCAAGCGTACTAAGCCGAAATACGCCCTATTAGCACTTTGCAGGCGAGAGTTTATATTCTGGTTATTTCCAGCATCCTTAGTGACCACTGCTCCCAAATATACGAAGGAGTCAACCTGCTGAAAGTGGTCATTATCTATCTTCAGGCTACGATGTGCTACCAATTCAAAGAGTTGGATGTCACATGCATATACTGAGTTTTATCTACGTAACCTTCAATAATATGCAGGGATAAACAATAATTTCATTTTATTAAACGGTATAATTTTCGGAAAAAATATAACATATAAAGATATGGTAAAAGATAAATTTGAAGTAGACTATTATATGTAAGTGGACTGCAAACTTTGAGAGTTGTGATGAAAGTGAATTTTCCGAACGCTACCCTAACGGAATCCAAACGAATTCTTCAGCAAAGCACCCTAAAGGCTTATTGTTGTATGTCTCACAAATATTAGATAGTACCTTTTGGTTCGGAGACATTATGGGGAATGTCAGTGACAGGGCGGGGGACCAATTTTCAGGGTTGCCTCCCTTCAGTATCTCATCCCCTTCCAATACGGGCTTCCTTTCCTTTTTCCACCCCCCAAACGACAATCACTCTTTGTGTTTTTCACAACGCTGTACTATCCAAAGCCTATTTTCGATTATAAAAAGACGTTTGACGGGTAAATACCAATTTATTCAGATTCAAATTATCTAGTGTAATAAAAAAACACAAATTTTTAGTTAAAATATTAAGTTTATAAATATATTAAATACAATAAGAAACATGATTTTGGATTTGCTTAGTTTATTATTAAAAATAAATAAATTAAATATGTAAAAAATACTGAAATACAACCATTCCTTTATTCGCTTTATAAAGTTAACCACAGAAAATTGATACACTGGTATGATTAATTTAAGAATCAACTGTATGAATACAAATGGAAGTTCATTTCTTTACAGATTTTTTTATTGATATTGCCAGATGCTGGACAACCTGCTTAAAAAAAACGATATGCCTAAGTAAAATATTAATGTTTAGAAATAACCTAACATTAATATTTTAACATAAACATTATATTTGTTTTAGAAATAACTTAACACAGGGTAATACTGTTCCATCTTTTTTATGTTTTTTCTTCTTCTTTTAATTTATTTTTCTTTTCCTTTCTTCTTGGGATCCCTCGTAATGTTCTAGTGGTACTGCAGTATGATATAATAAAATATTTATTTATATAAATAAATATTTTATTATTACATATGTAAATTAAAATAATTTCTAACATTACTTATTATTTTATTAAACTGACAATTAATTCAATTATAATGCCCATAAAAAACAATAATATACACATAAAGATTATTTTATAATATATATTAAATATATCTATTGATTTTAATAATCATTGTCTCACTGGCGGATTCATAGTTAATCACAAATAAATATTTTCAACCACAACCCCCTTATATATTATTATATAGTTTGGCCCCTGTTTATGTCATATATCATTCATTAACGATGATCCATTGTGGAGGCGACGACAATAATCCATTGTCAGAAGCAAATCCAAATGCCAACACTGAACGACGTTACTCCTTCTCTTATTCATAATTGATTTTAAATATAATATTCAATTAAAGCGAGATTTGTACCTATAAATCATAGTTCACGGTGTAATTAGTCTCTGTTTCTGTACAACTTGTCTGCTGAATTGATCAATTGTATGTAAAATCAAAGTTTGGTCAGGTGCATCAATGATTTACAGTTAATTTTTAATTATATTTGTTATAGCACTTAATTAAATTAATATGTATTTGTATAGTACAATGTTGCGGCAAATGATTTTTTTTTGAATAATATATTGGTTGTATGAAAATGGACACGTGTCGACACGTGTTATGCCATTATTTCAGCACGCGATCACCCAACCAAACTATCACTGTCATAACTGAAGCTGGTCTTCCATTGCATTAAAATCATTATGAATACTATAATTTATGATCTGGAAATGAATACACTTTAGTATATTTGACCTCCTTAGTTGCAAAGATATGATATATATATATATATATATATATATATATATATATATATATATATATATATAAATAATAATTAATATTTTTTTAGTCCTACCTATTTACATTTAAACACCTTTGTTATTGGTATATGATCCTGAGATGAATGTTCGCAGGATTCTTAATTAGCTTTTAATATCATTTATTTATTTTATTGATAAACGTTTATAAGGGGAGAAGTCTTTTATTTGTCTTTTCATTTTACATAAGTTTGTCTTTTTAAAATTATATGTCTATGTTTCTTAATAATATATATATATATATATATATATATATATATATATATATATATATATATATATATATATGTATATATATATATATATATATATATATATATGTATATATATATATATATATATATATATATATATTTTTTTTTAAATTTTTTGGTATACCCACGTTAAACACATTATAGTTAAAGTTGTAAAAATATATGATTATTGATTTTACATGTCTTATTTAAAGCACTTGATGAAAATTATTAAATAATAATCATAGCGAAAATCATGTATGGAATATAACGTAAGTAGTAAAATTGTAATGTTATAATTATTGAGGAATAATTTTAAATACAGTTAATGTGTATTCAGGTGTTCTTATAAATAATTAGCATGTTTTTTGTGAAATGCATAATATTTTCAGGTGTTTTTCCACAAGACGAGGTGGCCGAGTGGTTAAGGCGTTGGACTGCTAATCCAATGTGCTCTGCACGCGTGAGTTCGAATCTCATCCTCGTCGACATTTATTTTTGTTATTTTATGAATCGATTATTTTTTATCATATAAAATAGCCTATGAATGGAAGTATTGTATAAAGCATTGAGTGTTTATGGCAGGAAGCGTGCAGTTGATGACACGGGCGTAACCTGACCATATTTAACATAGGGGACTTTATGTCAATATTATACTCTTCAAAATAACTTACATGCCAATTATTATTGATATAAATCGTCATTTTCATCACTCAATTAAAATAATCAAGGCTTTGATTTGAAAGCGCCTTGATAACATTTATTAAATAATTTATCTGACTACCAAAATACGTGTACAATATCACTTACATTCACAAGCATTGTTACTCAATACATTATAATTGAAGTATAATGTAGGTACACTTTTTATATTAAGTTTTGATTTTCTGTGGATAATTGTTTTTTATGACTCCAGATTTAAAAAAATATATACTCACACACACTTAATTATAAGCACATCTTGTGAATCAATCAAGGTTGTAGTACTTACCTATTTATATTTAAACGTTTATACAGGTGTTTTTACTATATATAATATTCATTCATAATAATTTATAATAATGGTTATAATATACATAGTATCGATTAAAGAATGGATACTTCTGAAGTTGATGAATTTATGTCGATAATTTATTATATATAGTTTGATATTGTTTACAAAAGAAAAAATCCATCACATTTACGTATTCATTGAGATTATTAAAAAAACTATTTTCAAATTAACTAAAAAATTTTGTTCAATACAAAAAATTGTTGAAGGAATAAATAATGTGTTTTTATAGAATATAGTTTTTATAGTGTGTAAAATAGTGAATACCTATTTTACTTTTAGAGATAAAAAATAAATAAAAAGTATGTTTTAAAATGAAAAAGGTAAGACATTATTTTTAGCAAGTGTAGCCCACTTAACTAGAAAAAACCTAATCCACGAATATTTTTTTCTTGTTATACCTATGATTTTTAGGTACCTACATATATTACAAATGTGATATTGATAATTTTAGCACTTTTAAAAGAAAACAGTTCAAAGCTTGTTGATAGCAAATAATATTCTTATATTTGTTTAATACACAGATTCTCTGTTAAATTCTTAAAGCACTGAATTTTACAGATAATAAATAGAGATTTCAGCGAGGGTACGAGGACACAAAAGGACATGCACTTGCAACGGAACACGCTCGATATATGGACGCATTCATATTTTTATTATGGATTATTTATTTATTTCGGATGGAGGTCGCGAAATGAAGGGGAGTTACTGGAAATAATATCAATAAATCACAACAAACTCAACTAGCCGTGAAAATGTCTAAAAGGCACCCCCGATATGAAAATGCATTCATGAGCGTGGTGAATGTTACTCAAATATTATTTAATGTTTGATTGTGCAAATCGGTATTTTCATAAGACGAGGTGGCCGAGTGGTTAAGGCGTTGGACTGCTAATCCAATGTGCTCTGCACGCGTGAGTTCGAATCTCATCCTCGTCGATACTACTTTTAATACTTAAAATATTTTTTCTGAAATATATACACCAAAACTTAAATATTAAAAAAATAGTAGGCATGTGTATCTTACCATTAATTCACTATTTTTTTATTATATTTGTAGAGTAGATATAAAATTTTAGATATGCTCATAGGCTAGTTAACTTATCATTGTCCTGATTGGTCACACCAAAAAAACTAAAATGGGTATTATATATGTTACGAAATCACTTATTTGTCTGACGTTTACTCTAAAAAAACAATAAACAAAAAGTTTTTTTATATAATATTCGGAAATTGTAAACTGTCTCTATTCATATTAGTAAATGGGTTTTTATTTTTTTCCCATCCTTTCTATATTTTAAAACTATTATTCATGTAAAATTGAAATAAAACATTGTTAGTTATAGGTAAAAAGGTTTATATACTCTGTACACCTAAGTCTATTTCCAAAGATGTATTTTTCTATCAATCATTGATAAAACTTATGCATAGTGAAGAAATTGTAATATTAAAAACTGTCTTTACAATTAGTACAAGTAATATTTTTTTGGTGAATATTTTCAGGTGTTTTCCACAAGACGAGGTGGCCGAGTGGTTAAGGCGTTGGACTGCTAATCCAATGTGCTCTGCACGCGTGAGTTCGAATCTCATCCTCGTCGATAATATATTTTTTAAAATTATATATTCGTTTGCGTGTAAAGTGTGGTTTTTCCCTCTAAATGAAGTGTCACCCTTCACATAAAGTACTCTCATTGACACGTGACTTAGCCATTTCATCCCCTTCGTATAACACCATTCACAATACATACCGTATGCTTTTTCACACAAATATTAAATATGAAATAATAATACATTTTAAGCGAAATTCCGAAGACAGCATTTAACTCGATGGCCTCTAAAATAATGGGGTCGATCACATCTCATACGTGGCTGATTTAATAACTGAGGACATATTTAGCAAACGTATTAATTATGTGTTGTTTCAATTATCACGTATTAATTTATTTTAATATGTGGTAATCGATACACTCATCAGAAAAGAGGGAGGCTGTGTCTCCATCAATTAATTGTTTTTATAATAAATAAGTAGACACAGACTGGTAAAAAGTCTATCCTGTACACGACAACATTTTATATACAATATTGATCAAATGTCACTTGCAGCTGTATTTATTTAAATCAATATTTTGGCACAAAAAACTAATATGGAATCTTATTCAACAAAAATATCTCAATATAATGATAATTGTGATGATCGTAATGGCTTGTAATATGAAATGATTTTATTTAGAAAAGAAATGCCATTAATAGCGGACTGAGGCTGGACCTTATGAATTATTTAATCAAAGTCCTCGAAGTCTGGTGTCTCATGTGTTTTAACCGTTAGCTTTTTTAGTTGTGGCGCCTAGATTTTTTGAATTTTGCCTCAATCACACAATGATAAATGATTTCGCCATTATCATCAAACATAATACATGAGAGATGACCGATGGACGACGTCATTTCACTTTTTGTACAAACGCCCAAGACTTTGTATTTAATTGTGGTGTATTGAATTGGTATTCATTACAGAAATCATGTATTGCATTGAGAATAAAATAGTTTTTATTAATTCATATAATTTAGGTAATATAAAACAAAGGGTAATTTCACCAACATCACCCGTCAATTATATGTAACTTTATTTGTATACGCTCCAAAGGGCTTTTTGGGAAGGTTTTTACATTTTTTTTTTGACACAACAACGTGTTAATTTTCTGTCCTTGATCTTAGCCATTACTAGTTACACAGGTCACCGACAGAGCGGCTCTGACCGACTTAATAATCGCCTCAGTATTTACCTTACAATCCAGGAAATCAGAATAAACCTGGATTGAGACGATCGATCAGTATTTTATGAATATTATTACCGATCTCAGTCATAATAATCGATAAATATGTTTTTTACTTTAGCGGGATTTTAACCCACGCGTATTATCCCCTGAGCTTTTACGCTGGTTTAACATTTTTTTGAATTCATCCCTTTGTTCATGCAATCAAGTAAAATTCTTATAAATTTGGCTAAATACTTGTGAACTTTTAAACAATATTTTAGTATTGAAAGTAGTACTAAATATAAATATTATAGGTATAAACTATTCTCAAGATATATATTTTTTCAAAAGGTCATATCCTGCCATCACAGATATAACTAATTAAAATTCCACTAGGTTGGAATATTACAATACATTAATTTTTATATAATTCTTGTTTCAGTAGTCTTTATTTTTAATAATTTATCACAATTCCAACTTATTTATTATTTTAATGAAATTTAAATGAAACGACCAATCAAATCCATAAATCAATTTAAGTAGTAAGTCAAGAAAAATTTGAAACTGGTTTCAAGATACGAAACAGATTATAAATCAATTTAATATGTTTAAAAATCATATGGCCGTGTCTTCCACAATTATTTTCAGCCTTTTATGGTAAACAAAATGAATCAATTAGTGGGTTAAATACTATTTAAGGTATGTATCGGTATACATATTTTATTGAATAGTCAATATTATGTTTATTTATACACGACGAAACTGTTTACGAAAGGATACCAAAAACGGGTCTCGCTTTTCAAATATACGACCAAATTTACCGTTCGACGAGAACAATAATTACAAATGCGAATGGGTTTATCTTTTTGTTCGGTAAACCTTATTCTATATTCTATTTCAGGTGGATTTATATACTAATTTATACAAACAACCACTAAGTGGGTCGATAAACGTTACCACTTTAAAATTTGTTACAAAATGTGGCATTAAATCAAGCGAGAGGATTGTTGATTTTTTTTTATGCAGACACAGAGGTAATAAAATTTATATTTAATACGTTTTAAAAATGGTATGAAAATGCCGATTTATTAAAGATTTCTTACAAAATGAAACAAATACATTTTTATGGTTATATTATTTGATTTTTCATATCCTTTGTTTAGAATTGCATAATATTTAATTTGTATTAGTTTTACCCTTAAATGTTATATTTGGATTGAGGTAAAACAAAGGAAATGTAATTAATTAATAATGAATACATTCCAAAAACGATTGATAAATATATGGAAAATTTGAATTTCATTAAACAAGAGAAATTAGAAATGTCAATAATATATAGAAAAATATAATTTAATAATTATTCACCATGTAAAAAAAGGCAGTAAATTAATGGGTTTTGTGTATTTATATATATTTTAAATAATAATAATAATTTTTTTTTTCAAAAAAAAAAATATGGTACATATTAATTTTTAAAATGTATTGACAGGAAAGAAATTGTTAAATTTCGCATAATTTTAGTTTTAGATAATTGAGATTTTGACTTGTACATAAATTGTTCTCCACGTATTTTAAATATGAATGAAAGATACAAAGTATTTTTTCTAAATTTATGTAATAAAAAAAATAAAAAAAAGTATCATACGCTCACATTCCCAGGCGATGTCCAAAGCGTGGCGTCTTTTTTCTTGTCCTGTAATATCTCAGACAGAATATGAAATATCAACGAGGATGAGACACAAGGTTGTATGGATGTGTTTAGAAAAGGAACAAGAACGAACACGAAACGATATTTATATAGAAATAAAATTAAACAAAAAAAAGCCAAGAGTGAATGTGGAATGATTATTATTGTGGAAAGGATGTTGTCACCGTAACGAGTGGAACTCTGAACAAACACCAAGTCGTAACATCGAGACCATTTTACTGCGCATAAATAATAAGACGATACCTTTTTACAGCACCCAGACGGGCCCCGAACAAAAATTAAAATATTTTATTGCTACGATACCTGCCCATACAACCTTACATTAATATAACACAATATTATAAATCTCGTATGTAAGTGATTGAAGGACAACGGCCGTACAGCACTCTGATTATAGTGTCCCTTTAAATTGTCTATTTTTATATTTAGATCCTTAAGATATGATAATGTTTAATATCCAAATATTCCCTTACCACCCATCTAATGGCTAATTTATAAATACCAAAAAATTGGGACTCTTTTCATTGTGAGATCCATATATGTATAAATATTAGATATCGCATTGCATATAAATAATTATATAATTAATAAGTTCGTTTTGTTGCACTCTTCTCTCCTATTAGATAAAGACACAAGTATGTCTCTCTCACTCAACACATTTCTAGTGACAAGACTCCTGAGAGTGGTTGTGATAATACGCGTATCGATGAAAACTCAACAATATTTTAAACATCTTAAAGAAGTAGTCAGGGGTAAAAACTGAGCCTAAATCTATTTGAGTTCATATGACATGTAGTAACAATGCATTTACCCATTGTACTGTGAAATATAATTGAAGATATGAACAGATGTTTACAGTCTAATGTTTGCCGAGCAATTGATGTTTTTGGCTACTTGATGTACTTGAACTAAACACGCATTTAGTCACTGCGATATCTTATGTTTATATCTATGGTGAGATCATACAAACATCATTTTGTGGGTATACCAATGAAAACGTAACGACAAGAATAATATCTCTACTTTTACTTATATTATTATAATTTTCATGTGTAAAATATAACACTTTATCTATTATCATGTGGGCATATTAACCATATTAAAAAATATTTAGAAAATCAAAAGGTTTCAAATATATTGAATAAAATAGCTTTTTATCAAGTGACAGGTGTATACTTTGTAAGTCAAATTCATGTCAGTGAAAATTATAATTTTCGCCAACAAAATAAGTACACAATTTATGACCAGCGTTTCTCCAGCTTTTGGTTCCAAAGGCCATATTTTTAAATAGAATATGATGTTCTGTGATGACGATTTTTAATAAAATTTTAACAAATTCATTTTCCTTATCTGGTAGGGATAGCAAATTCAACCTTAAAGGCTTAATACTCTCACTTACTATCATAGTAATATTTATTTGAAGTAATTGTACCTTGGTTTCGAATTTTTATTTTTATGATGATGGTAGTTTTTTTTATAATCCACAGCGATGTGTCAGCCTGTTTGGGATCGGTTATCGGTTAATCAGGTCTATTAATTAGGATAGCAATGAATGGGTGATATCAGTTAGTATATGTGGAAGCAGGATGATAATATTAGTAAGTCCTCGGCGCCAACATAAACAGTATTTTGTTAGTGTATGGCGCCTACCCGAATACTTTACTGTCACACAAATATTATGTATGCACATACAATACACCATCGAGGAGGCCATCACAGCATTAGCTTCCCAGAGAAATTACATACATACACAATTATAATGTACAGACTAGGAATAATATACAAAAAAAAATGCAATCAATTTCCACCTAGTAGGTATTTTGTAAAAATTTCATTAGTTTTATAAAAAGATGGTTCATTTGAAAATAAACGAAAATTTAGCACATTGAATTTTTTGGTTTGAAATAACGAAAATAATTCGAGCATTTGTAGTTTCAGTCATCGATACGATAAATACAAACCTCCGTTATTGGAATACGATAATACATGTACATTATTTTGAAAAAAATATATGTTGTGAATGTAAAAGGTTAATCAAAATTAAGGACGTATCGTAGCACCAACATAGCTTATCGTAGCATGAGCGTAACTCCATCGTAGTCAATATATTATCCTAAAGATAGAGTATTAAAAGGTAAAGGCTAGGTTTTTATATGCATAGTAAGTCGTTACTGGCTGTAGTAAAATTTATCAAGATACGTCATTAGAATTTCATAATGTCACGTGGTAAATTTTATTAAGGGTTGTAAATATTACTAAGCATTGAAAAACCTGGCTTTAAGATCAATGGAGGCTTGTGGAATTTTATACTGGAGATTGGAGCAAAGTTAGTAGTTAATATAGGTTTTATGTAGCATATAGAAGGTTTTATAGCAATAGTTAGGAATAAAATATATATTTTATATTGAACATTACTGACTATTATTTCTTAACATTTAAAAGTGCACTAAAGTAATTTTATTCATCATCATCATAAGCACTCCAGTTCAGTGATGAACCAAGGCTTCCCGCACCAGCATCTTCCACTTAATGCTCCTCCAGTTATTAATTCCTAAGCTCCAAACTACCTTATAGAACTCGTCCGCCCACCTTAGCCTAGGTCTACCCTGCCTTCTCTTACCCACAGGCTTGCTGGATAGTATTTCCGATACTATCCCTCCTGCTCTTTAACCTAACCTAATGTTAAAGCCCTAATAAACTGCACTACGTTCACGCTCTTATATAATGAGTAAATCTCATCGTTCCGTCTAATTCTAAATAGTCCCGGTGCCTCCTGAACAGGACCCAAGATCCTCCTAAGAATCTTCCGCTCGAACCTAAGTAGCCTATCCTCTTCAGTTTTGGTAATAACCCATGTTTCTGCACCGTAGGTTACTACTGGCCTAATTAGCATCTTGTATAATTCTACCTTGGTACTTCTACTTAGATATCTTGATCTGAGCAAGCGTACTAAGCCGAAATACGCCCTATTAGCACTTTGCAGGCGAGAGTTGATGTCCTGGTTATCTCCAGCCTCCTTAGTGACCACTGCTCCCAAATATCAACGAATCAGAAGGAGTCAACCTGCTGAAAGTGGTCATTGTTTACCTTCATCACACAATTAGTAGTTAGATTAAAATACAACATCTTTATCTAAATTAAGAATAAGTAGAAAACGGGGGTAAATTAGGCCTTACTGCATTTTTAAGTCTTGTTTTACCTATATCAAAAAAGTTTACGCTCACTTATAAAATTTAATAAAAAAATATAATAATTATACTTTCGTCTACTAACATGTAGTATCCAGATACATCAATTTTATTATGTCTTACCGACTCAAATAATATGATATTATCAGCTTCATAATTAATAATAATTTTTAAATAATTTTGATCACTGAAAGCTCATGATGTGATATAAAGTGAACTCTTTGGCCAAGAGCACCGGACATGTCACAATAAAAAGTGTATATCACACGGGCGCGCATAACCACTATATATTTTTTATTATTATTTACTTGTTTTTCACATCGAAAATTGTTGTTCAGTGGGTTTTGTGTCTTCGACCACCATATTAAACTGACCATAACTTAACCACCCTCACTCTTTATAATATCAATAATTTAAAATTGTATAGCCATCCTTTGTCACAATTTTCCAACAAAAAAAATAAATAAATATATCGACGAGGATGAGATTCGAACTCACGCGTGCAGAGCACATTGGATTAGCAGTCCAACGCCTTAACCACTCGGCCACCTCGTCTTGTGGAAAACACCTGAAAATATTATGCATTTCACAATAAACATGCTAATTATTTATAAGAACACCTGATTACACATTTAATATATTTAAAATTATTCCCCAATAATTATAACAACACAATTTTACTTATGTTAAATTCCATACATGATTTTCGCTATGATTATTATTTAACAATTTTCATCAAGTGCCTTTTAAAAGACATTTTAAATCAATAATCTATATATATATATATATATATATATATAGTATATATATATATATATATATATATATATATATTTCTTTTTTTTTTTTTTTATTCGAGTGGGACTTGAACCCTTAACTCCTGAGGATATCAAATCATATAAAAAATTTACAACCATTTGCAGTAAGTTAGTTTGTTTTTGTGCGTGTCTAAATCTTAAAGTTCTACAAGCATAAATAAATAATAAAACATTAAAATCGAGTTAAAAATTGTAAAATGTGAGATTGTAAATTCGATTGCCGTAATAGATCGGGCCAACTGCGAAATGGGGTATATATATATATATATATATATATATATATATATATATATATATATATATATATATATATATATATATTAAACCAAAATTAACAACCAAATGAATGCGACCGACTGATTTTCATCTGTACAAACATGTTTTATTAATCGATGAAAAACACACATTTACACGATTAAAAGATGATGTAGTAACGGAAAAAACAAACGCATAAATAAAGACACGATTGTGGAGTGCAGCATAAGTTGAAATGGAAATATTCCCGTGATAAGATCAATGGCTGGAGGGAGCTGGTCAACATGGCTGAAGTCCTTCTTCCTATTGGATACCAGCTTGCTGGAATATCTCCTCTTCAGATCTTATCTGATGCCAGGAAATGCAGGGACCACGTCAATGGAAACCACCCTACATATTATATACACACTTATATACACTTACACGACTTTAACAGATACAACCTGTAAAAAGATCTTCGTGCTTATCTTCAACAGCCATTATTTAACTATTATGACTTCATCAATACTTTATATTTTAAAATCAAGTGAGATATTTTGAAATGTAATATGTTTAACAAGGACCAGAAAATGACCACCTCTCATTAAAATTCTGTGGGAAAACAAATTGTTTCAGTTAGTAATAAATTTACGAATTTAAGACGAAAATGTAATATTGTTATTAAAGTTTCTAAATTTATAATTAATTCATAAGGTAGAGAATTGATAGTCGGAGTACATAGGCCCCATAATTCCATTATTATTTTTTTTTTTTAATTTTATAAGTGAGCGTTAACTGTGATATAGGTAAAACAAGAATTAAAAATGCAGTAAGGCCTAATTTACCCCCGTTTTCTACTTATACATTTTTTTAAATTTAAATAAAGATGTTGTATTTCAATCTAACTACTTATTGTATGAATTTCAGGATACCTATGTTTCAAATTTTTAAAAGTACAATGATTTGATAAAAATTTCGCTGATTTTTTTTGTTATATATATATATATATATATAAATAATAATTAATACATTTTTTTGTCCTACCTATCTACATTTAAACACCTTTGTTATTGGTATATGATCCTGAGATGAATGTAGGCAGGATTCTTAATTAGCTTTTAATATCATTTATTTATTTTATTGATAAACGTTTATAAGGGGAGAAGTCTTTTATTTGTCTTTTCATTTTACATAATTTTGTCTTTTTAAAATAATATGTCTATGTTTTCTTAAAAATACAATTAATCTATACAAAAGGTACATAATAATTATATAAATTCAATCTTCCACTTTGTTATAAAATAAAATTGAGCAAATTTTATACTTTGAAATCGAAAAGAGAAGCAAATTTGAAAGAAGAAAATGTGTGGAAAAGGTTTCGTTGTTTCATTGAGATAGAAAAATATTTAGATTTATATAAATATTTTTTTAATTTATTAAGGCATCTATACGCAAACAGCGTTACATCACGATAATAGTCTATTAGTATAATCATACATTAAAAAGAAGAATAAATGGGATACTTAGAGGGGAAGAGATTTAAAATAATAGTGAAGTGTTTGTGTAATTCAAGACACGTGCCATTAAAGGTCGACATGTGAAATAACAAATTTAGAAATAAGATCAACAAACTTCTGTAAGGACTTTTCCTTTGACTTTAGTGACACTTGAAGACTGTATTTTGAGAGTTAAAATATTCTTAATTAGCTTTTAATATAATATCTAAATTTGACTGTATCCGACCCGAAGTGTCGAACTTTAACATTGCAATAACAATAACCCGTTTTATGAGAAAATTAAATATATTTCGGACTTTCTTTAGTCCTTGTTATAAGATTTGAATTCACTGGATACTCGTTTTCATATTGTCACTGGGAATTAACTAAAACAATTAAAATAAACGCGCTTCACTGGTAAAAGAAAAAATATGCATATACATCTTTACAATAATATTTCTTCAATCATCACAGCTCGAAAAACTGTTAGAATTACTGTTGAGAAAAACACATACAATCAAAACAATAAAAAAAAATACAAAAGAAACAATAATAATCAATTTATAAAACATGTGTGACTTAAAAGAATGAAATGGTTAACAATCGAATAAAAGCTAAATCGTTCGTCTGAAAAATATAAAAGTCACATGCAATTTTTGACCTTTGGAGATTTATTTACATACATTAGGTAAATTTGAACTATTCACTAGATTCATTACAATTTAATCTTAATCCCAACAATTATTATGGTTAATTAACAGCTACAATTCAATAATTTACAATGTACAATTATCATGAAGCAGTCTGAACAAATAATCACAAGTCGAGGTTTTTTTATAGTAGGTACTATAAAATAATGAAAATCTTTGCAGTCACACACACAATTGAAAACACGAAATTGTCAATTCGCCTAAGTTCACTGGAGTCAGTAAGCAGTCGCCGCACCACCATGATGATGATGATGCATCAGGTGATGGTGGTGGTTAGCAAAATGGTGATGGTGATGATGGTTGAGTGGATGAGGTGCCGGAGAATGTTCTTGGGAAGGTGGCGTCTGCAAACCACCCGATTGACTAACATACCAATCAGATAGATTAGGTTGATGAACGGGGTGATTGAGGGTTGTTGGATTTAAGTGGTTGAGGTGATGCGAGGGAGTCTGCAGTTGATGATGAGTCATGTGGCCATGACCAGGACCCAAGTTCAGCTTATTGGGATTCTCCATCAGGTGGTTGTTGGGATGCTGATTGTTATTGTTTATATTGGTCTTGGGATCAGAGTTAAAGTACTTGTTGTTCAAGCTCTCCAATTTGCTGGTGATCGAGTGCTCCTGTAGGTTCGAGTGCATATTTGAAGGAGGCGGGGGAATATTCTGCATGGGGTTCGGCTTCGGTATTTGGTTTTGATTGGGGGTTGTTACTGGACTTGTAGGGCCATTCGTGATGCTGATGGATTCAGAAGAGTTGGATTCTTCACCATCACTATCGTAGCCATGGGTGGAACGATCATCTCCATGTCCTGGTCCGTGAACTTTCATGTGTTTCCTAAGACTTGATGGATGAGTATAACTCTTGTCACATCCGTTTACTCGACAATTGTATGGTTTATCTGATGTATGGACATGAGAATGTTTTTTCCTATCTGAAGAATTAGCAAATCTTCGGTCGCACCCTTCGTATTCACATTTGAAAGGTTTTTCGCCTGAAACAATAGAAAATATAACAAATTAATATGCGATTTATTTATAAAACATAAATTACACATACACAGATCAATAATCATTTCTCAGAACCGTACCCATCGGTTATAATAAATATTAAAATTAAAATTTACAAATCAATGCAATGGGCGCAAAATAAACGAGCGTGTCGCTTTATTATAATACATCAAATGCTTGCCTCTTGATTGTTTATAAAATTATTTAAAAATAATATTTTTTATCGAAAATCGGGTCAATTATTTTGTTAAACAATTTATATTATATTAATGAATGAATAAAATATCAACGTATATCTATAGAAGTGTTATGCGTATTTTTTTCATACATTTGAACGTGGCCGACACTACTACTTATTATTATATATATATACATAGGTACTTTACACATACGCGGGCTGTGACCACCTGCAAATACTATAGTCCCTAAAATCCAGCACTCGAGAGCAACTATATTTTTTTTTACAAGAACATCCGAAATGATCATGTAAATTATTCAAGGACAAATATGTCCTTGCATATGTATAGAAAATTTTAGTGACACACATTATCGCCATTTACAAATTTAATTATAAGTGAAAGAAGGTGTAATATTATTAGAAAGTTCGATAAGTGACAGATAAACAGTACGAGCGGAAAAAGCAGCGCTTCAATACAAAATGACATTTCATATTTTTTACGTCTTTTTAAGTATTATTGGCACCTCTAGATATATAAGATCTTTGTCCTGTATCTATCTATATAAATACCATATTTTCGATATCTTATTAATGGCCAAAATCCAAATTCCCAAATGTGCGAAGACAAATTAATGCAGTAATCAAAATACACCTAAAACCGAGGAGTAGTGATAGCAACAAAGCGATCTTATTGTCAATAGAGCACAATGGTTAAGACCTAAGCCAGATATATAGCTTTATTCTAGGGATTCACTTCTATCTCGCCTATTTTTTTTCTCTCTTGATTTTGAATACGTATGTATATATTTTACAAAGCCATGGTGGATTTAAGGTCTTTTTTGTTGTCGTGGACGTCCGTTCGTAACCTTTGTGTGACTCGACGGGATACGAACCGGTGAAAATGTTAAGTTATCTCTTCCTGGACTATGTGCGTTAATTCGTGTTTCGCACTAATAAAACCAACCATTTGTTAAAAGTGACTCGATCGAATTTGTACAAAATAAAGTTCGGAGAATCGAGTAGTGAATGTAACAAGTGTTTAGCGAAATAACTAACATTTTAATAATCAATTATTTGGTGTAGTTATCGTAGGGTTATAATCGTCGATCGTGACTTTAGTCCTGACACAAGTTTTAAGTCTGTAAATCATGTAACAATTCTGAACAAGTAATAAAACTTTAATTTATCGTCTCATATCGGCTCAACGTTAACCCACTCTAACATGTCATTTGTCAAACGTCCTATTTTTATATACGTCTTTATTGGGTAAAAGGAAAAGTGATATTTATTTAATAAAATATTATGGGAATTGTAGACAATTTGATTTTAGATTTGGATGCCAATTGATTCAAACAAACCTGATTTGCATACTCAAGTTGCTAAATGTCACAACTATAGATATAACCATTAGATATCGTATTGCATATAATGAAGTCATGTAGCCCGTGTATTGTTGTACTCTTCTCTCTTATTCGATAAGGGCATAAGTGTGTCCCCCTCACTCAACACATTTCTAGTGACCACTGAGAGTGGTTGTGACAATACTTTGGCAATTAAAAAACAATAATATTAACATCTTAAAGAAGAACTCACGGGTAAAAACTGAGCCTAGATCTATTTGAGTCCATATGACATGTAGTAACAATGAATTTACCCATTTTACTGTGAAATATAACTGAAGATATGAAGAGAGATGTTTACAGTATAATGGTTTGCCAGGTAACTGATGTTTTTGGTCAATTGATCCACTTGAACTAGCCACGCATTTAGCCTTTATTATGTTTATGTCTATGGTCACAACTTAGAATTCTGTTTGATAAACTTAATTTGCATAATTATAATTTAAATACATATTATATTCAGGGTGGTAAAATTATAGCATTGAACATCGGTCCTCATTTTTAGGAACGAGTTTTTTTAGCATACATTTTTTCGTATATTTTATATGGATCCGGTAGCCAAGAGTCAGAGAAGTGAAGGAGCAGTGAGTAGATCATCAAGAATAAAAAGTATCAAGTTACAGAAAAAATATCCAAAAAGCACTTTGTCCCCTCCGGCACACGTTGATCTTTGACATCTTAAGAGATACCAATCAAAAATTAATGTGTGGTTAAAATAGTATTGATCATTGTGTTGATTGAAAATATTCAATCGGTTAAAATATTATGAGATCAGATTTGAGTGATGAAGCCTAGATGGCGGCAGACCTTCCTATAGCTCGCCTTTAACAGACCCAAATTTAATTAAACCATGACTAAACGCTTTATATAAGCCACACATAAATATAGACAACAACAATATATTATATTAATGTGTTTGGTAAACAGCAAATCAGCACACCCGGTTCATAGAAAAACTTTTTGACGGGGCAAAAACAGCCAAGGATTGTTGCCTTTCAACCATCTGATATTGTTTTATAAATATACAAATGCGCAATACATATTATAATTTTTTTATATAATATATTAATCTTAGGACAGTGTTTCTCAATATTTTGATCCGCAACTCCCTTTAACACAAGATTTTAAAGGCCACCAAAAAATTATAAGTGTTAAAAGATAAACACCCAAAAATGAGGGTTAATTTAAATCCAAAGAGATCGTATTTCGCATACTATTTTATTTAAATTTAAATAAAACATTTCTGAATATCACTAAATGAGAGAATGGTTGAAAAATTATTTTTTAAATATACAAATCAATCAAAGTAATAGGCGAGGATCTTAATTTGTGCATAGTAAATGAAAACTACATTTTTTCCAATGCATTATTTTAAATAAAAATAACAATCCCCAACTTTGAAGTGATAGGATTTCTAGTTCAATTATTTTAATTAATGTAATAATGACTGATAAAATATTTCCAAATCATAAATTTATCAATAACTGAAATGTTATATGTAAATGAAATATACATAGGTTTCTATAGAACAGTATAATAATGTCAGTAAGTAAGTCGGTGTTTTATAAGTAAATTAAAAAATAAATAATGATGATGATTATTATTGGTTGCATTGTTTAAATATGCGTTTAATTAAAACACACCACACAAACAAAGAGTTCCAATTGAATCGTGAGAGAGGTGGAGGATGAGGTGCAGGTCCGGGAATTAAATGATCGAATCAGTGTTTATTATAAATTGTTTAGCAGAAAGTGCTTGTTCATCGGCCCAATAATGTTATATGGACAATGGACATGAACCAAGAGATGAGAGAAGTTCAAGAAAAAAACTACAACGACCACAGACACGAAATTAAATTTCAAATCGGCGCGTCACACTGGAATGTGACATTTGGAAATATTATATTGTTATTAGTCTCTCGACAAAACAATCTCAGTGTTATCAACCTTAAAACAACACAACTTATAATGAATGTATTTTAATTCAATTCACCATTCAACAAACTTCATTTGACCGAAGAAAAACAACACACACTATACAATTTATTTATTCCACTACCAATATTATTTACCCCAATGCTAGCTTTCGCATATTTTTGTACAAACTATTTGTAATATTAAAATAAATAAATATTACGAAGATGTGAAAATTGTAATCCAACATTTTTTGATAAATATATTTTATAGTTTTTTGTATTTTCGTAAATTTGAATAGTAATAATAACGTACGTCTATATTATATTTCAACTGCTCCAGCATATAATATCGTAAGTGCAAAAAAAATCTTTTTGGAACTGAGCCACATATTCAATCTGGTAACACTGTCTGTCACGTGTCACTCGGTTTCATTATTATTTATAATATATAACAGTTTACGATTAAATACCTTCTATTGACAGAGACTTGAAATGTGTTGTAGATAATAGATGAATCTACATTAGTTGCCGGTCAAATAGGACTATTTTACTATTTCGAAAAAGTCCCACTTAATAGGTTAAATAATGATTGAAAATCAACATTTTTTTACGTGTCATACTTTTCATACATACAATATGTGGCTCAGTTCCATAAAGACTTAAGAGCACAAGATTTTTTTTTGCACTTACGATATTATACGCTGGAGCAGTCGATTGGTTAGTTAAGAATGACTAGATTTATTCGATAGTAAGTTAAATATATACCTGATTTATCTAGCCTTAACTACATATGCTAGAGAGATTATTAAGAAACTATTATGTATTACTGAAAATTGGATTTTTTTTTTAACTCTATGGCAACGACAGCATTTTCCAAAAAAATGAATCGAAATCGTTTAGTACTTTGAACCTAATCTAATTAAATTTGATAATGAAAATAAATTTCCAGTGTAAGAAAAGGTTCTAACAAATATAATATTCCGCTGGTGTGAATTGTTATATTTGTTATAATATTAAATACGCCCTCGGGCCAAATGAGACAAAAAAGGCGACTAGGGCATATTGATTTGGCTTTGTTTAAGGGTCAAATGATAATAAATCAACTTAGGTGTTAATTTCCTTGAACGAATTTGGTCCACGCTTTATATGCTAAGAGAACACTTTCTAAGATGCTTCTACAGGGTTACCAATATTAAATTAAAAATAGTAATGTTTATACACAAGTTTAAAAAGAAGCTCACTTTGCTCAAAGGGGCTTATTGTATTCTCTATTCATGGATAATGTTTTTATATATATTTTTTTATTTTTACCGAGTCCCCCCATAGTAATTTTGTGTCGCTTTAATTATAAGTGTACTTTCGTTCTGTTTTCGATGTCCATCTGATGAATCCGTCAAGAGCAGAAGGGGGCGTGGTGTAGAATAATGTATGTATGGCGCGTGTATCTGGCAACCCTGTCTCGGGGACTCCCTAATTACAGGGCAGAGGCGCCGCCCCCGGCCCCACATAAATTTCCACCGTAATTAATTTGTAAACACCCTGTATTTGTTTTCAGATTGCACCATTAAATAAGTCGACCACGCCTACGGCTACCTTATTTTTTCCCAAAACCTACTGTCTTTTAGCACCTATAATGTACAATAATACCGATAGAATTCGATTATAAAAATTACCTTTGGCTCTGGGAGGAATCTTGGCATATGAAATTATGCGAATCACGACAAGATAACGTATTATCCGACAAAGAAAACCGAAATAAGAGAACCGTAGCCGTAGTAATTATATTGAACGCGTGTCGAATAAGAAGTTCACTCATTCCTTAAATTTGAACTGACAACCAAACTATACATTATTATTTGTATTCAATGAAGAATAAGTCGAAGATGTACAATCTCAACTGATATGATTTATTGGTGTACAACACAACCTTGAAAAGTATTGAATAGGGTAATTATTGTTGTAATTTTCCACAGAATATAAAAAAAAACCTACTCAAGATAAAATATATGGTATAATTTTTTAAATATTTATGAATAGTTTTAATGATAAATTTCGATTAAATTAGGAAAACCTGAATTTAATATCGTATACATTTGTAGGTAATGTATAATATTATAATAAACAATTATTATAAAACTGAGTGAACTATTTTTCTGCTCTGAAAAAAATATTTATTAAAATAAATTGTCAAAGGCAGTTAATGATTTTTTTTAAATTAATAGCAAACCAAATCCCTAACACTCCTTTTATCAGTTTTATATTTCGGTAAGTATATTTATCCTATATTGTTTGTCAATATAGTTTTACTCACAATTAAATAATTTTCCGTGTATTTTCATCGGATAATATGTGGTAAAAAATGTACGTTAATTCCTAGTCAATTATTGTTTTTTTTTTATTATTATTCAGAGAAAACAGTTGTCTGGAAACAGAGAACCTGATGAACAGGAGCTTTTTTGAGAGGGTTTTCTATACACAACAACGTGTTAATTTATTTTTTTGTCGGTGATCTTAACTATTACTAGTTACACAGGTCACCGACTTAATAATCGCCTCTGTATTTACCTTACAATCCAGGAAATCAGAGTAAACCTGGATTAAGACAATCGATCAGGATTTTATTAATATTATTCCCGATCTCCCAGTCGTAATAACCGAACAAATCAATTAATTTTTTTTGACTTGAGCGGGATTTGAACCCATGACCACATTTATTACTTTCAATATATGAAATTGTTTTTGTAGAAAATGCTTTTATCCTATTATGTATCTGCAATCAAGTGTATGGATTTACACAAATAATGTTATATTTTATTTATTAAATGTTTTGATTCATGTTTACGGATGATTTAACGATATATGATAATTCGCATTGTTTATCAGTTGTGATAATAAAATAAAATGTGTCCGACAGACACGTACTTCAATAAAACATGGGGTACAGAAGACAGATAAATAAAATGGCGTATAGAGGATATAAGATGTATTGAAGGGAAATATAATATAATAACAAAATGAATAAATATAAGCATACAATAATCGAAGGTGGGTCGTGTGATAAATGCGGTCGTGTGTCATAATCGAACACGGCCTGAACAAATTTCAAGAACGTATGGATGCACGTTCTTTCATATTCAACATAGGGTTATCACATTATTCATTACGTATTTATTATATCATTTATTAAACAACATCAAGTTAGGCTTTATTAAACTAAATTTCAACCGGTATTAGATTAATGCTTCATATACAAAATCTCATTTCTGTCCGCGTCCTTCCCATTACTTGCTCACCCTTTTTGAATCAACGATGTACAAAGTTTTAATTTATTTGAAAGTAGCAATGTTATGTAAATATATTGTTATAGGTTTGATCTTTTATTTGTATATTTTATTTTGCGAATTTATATCATTTTTAATTAAGGTTATTAACATTCATAATGAACGAGTTCACTAACATGCAAAATGTAAACCTACTTTTTAATTTTATTGTAAAACAAAATCAATGGAAATGTCATTTATATTGATTTATGTACGGCCCGAGGGTTTTTTTTGAGGCTTTATATTTTTTTATTCACAACAAGTTGTTAATTCTTTGTCTGTCGGTGATCTTAACTATTACTAGTTACATACGTCATCGACAGAGCGGCTCTCTTCGTCTCAATAATCGCCTCAGTATTACATTACAATACAGGAAATTAGAGAAAACTTAGATCAAGACGAGCGATCGGGATTGTATTAATATTATATTATTGTAGTAACCAATCAAATCATTTTTTTTTTCACTTGAGCGGGATTTAAACCCATGATCACAGTATTTGTAGCCACGTGCATTATCCACTGAGCTAATTAAAACTCTATGTAATGAGTTATGTAACTAACCATCATCACAAAATATTTAATATTTTTTTATGATTAAAATTGAAATTAATTCAGTAGTTGTATATTTTTTCAATTTATTATAGTAATGATTGTACTACGGTTTTACCCCATTATGGGTAGTAATTTTCAATAGATATTGAATATTTTTTCGACAAGGTTTTCGTAATTTATATGAACACTACTTCAATGCATACATATGTATGAACATTACATATGTACGTAAGTATATTAATTGTTTATAAGATGTTTCACATTGATAAATATGAGCTTTCACATATATTTCAATTCGTAACACCCTTGAGTTATCCTCGGTACATTGTATTGGCCTGTTCTCTTCACATCACATTATTTTATAAACAAACACATCCCAACCAGACACACATTATTAACAACCAACATTACTAATTCAATCTACTAGTTTATAAATCAGTTCGCTAATTATATGTATTGAGAACGTAGACCCACCTATTAAATAAATAATTTTGATGGATTTGTAGTATGATGTTATATAAAAACATGTTCGTATATTATTCAAAATGGCAAAACGAGTTGTCATTACTTTTTTGCTTTGAATGATCATCGGCGCGGGAACATTTCAAATTAGTAACATCATTTACTCGCGAACGTGATCTCTGAATTAACCATGTGTTGTATGAGAATTATATTATGTGCAGTCCGAAAATAAATTAAAATAAACATCATATATATATTTGCGTTTAGTTATTCGTCCAAAGATCGATCATAATTGGACGAAATGAAGGTACTTCTTAAGGATTCCGAGTGTGTGTGTGCGTCGGGGTCACTTGATATATTTGGGGTCACAGAAGACCCCTGTCAGTCGGAAAACATTCGAAGAAAAGAGAGGATAAAACAAGAAGTATTCAACTACCACAGTGTATATTCATATGGAGCCTGTTCGGCTTTTATGTCGTGTCTAACGATCGTTATGTTTTCCACATGCGAACTCTATCAAAATCAGGAATGCACTCATTGATTTTAATTTATTATTAATTAAATTTATGATACACCTCGAGCTGTTTTCGACGGAGAATATCAAAAATTCCGTTGTTATGAAGTATATCGCTTAGGGACCTCTAAACCATAAATCACAAATTTGTACAAAGGCATAATTTATTCAAACAAAAGGATGTAAATGAGCGAAGAATGCGGCGAGCACGTTCCGGGAATTAGAATTCGAAACCCAAACATTGTGGAATTCCAAAAATGGCCCGAAAAGCAATAAAAAGTCCGAATGTAATATTTAATATGGGTGTATATGTGTTTGTGGTATACGCCAGCTATGATGGAGAGTCTGTCTGAAGAAATTTGTTATGTCTTCACCACGAGTCGGGCTCGGCTGGAATACCAACCCAGTGTACATCGAATACCTAAATGGCTTTTTTATACACTTAAAATTATAATCAACTCTTTATATCTCGATACTGATAAGATAAAATATCGAGTCATTTGTATAATAATCGGTATATCAGCAAAAACCAGATCGAGTCTATGGGTCAAGTGTTTTGGTGGGAAGCATACAAATCATCCCTTAAATATATCTAACATTCCAATACTTAATATATTATAAATATATATTCATTAAATTATTTAGATTTTAATATTCAAATTTTTTTGTGGTGAAGTGTTAACTTCTTGGTGGAATTCCATAATTTAAAGAAATATGTTATATTTCCATAGTAATTTTATTGCAGAGTCTGTAGTCATCTTCAGAGACTCTGGAAATGACTACAAGATAGTAGTTGAAAGTACTCAGACTCTATAATAAAATTACTGTGGAAAATACAGATAACACATACACACACACACATATATATATATATATATATATATATATATATATATATATATATATATATATATATATATATATATATATATATATTTATATATATATATATATATATATATATAAATATATATATATATATATATATATATATATATATATATATATATATAGTTGAATTACAACATTATTTCTTTAATTATGGAATTGCATCCAGTATTCAACACGATCAATAATATGTAAATATCTTTAGTTATGTTCATCTTTAAAAAAAGCATAGGTTTAGTATGTATTTTAAGTTACCCAACCCCTTTAAAAATTAAGTAGGTATATTACTATCGTACAAAATTTTTGTATAATTTTTCATAAGAATAGGCATTTTCTTAATAAAATTATATTCTATCAAAAGTGATGATGTCAATTGATGTGCAAAAATCATTAATAAAAAAAATAATTAGAGAATTTAAGGTAGAATTTTATAATTATCATATTGAATCAGTATTGATAATATCGTTTAGCGACAATAATTATGAATTTGGTGGGTCATTGGGAGTGCAAAGACATTATGTGGGGATCCAAAGAGGCCCGGGGCAACCGAGGACTTGGAGTAACAGACAGTCAGAGGTCGACAACATTTTCCATATCCTGTTACAAGTGAATGAAGAGTTTCAACGAGAGAAAGATGTTATCGTTGGCGCGCGACAAATGTCTGCTACCATCAAGTGTATCTTTCATATGAAACACAATATTATTATTATTGTGATCATCATCATCGCGTGATGGAATTTCGGCGACATGTAACCTGTCAAATGTGGAAGACTAAATTACACTACATGATTTCTCCATTCAGTGTTTTTTCATTCAAGCGAAGAAGTCACATTTGTATTATTTATTCACTTACACCATGAAAACAACAATATTTACTTTGAAATATAAACAAATAGCATGTTAATTTGTAGGTCACTATGCCATACCTAATATAAAATATTATATTTAATCTATTTAACGTAATGCAAGCTATAAAAACCACAATAAACCAAAATACTTATATAAAAGCAATGTGTAGTATTACGCTTATTGTATATATATATATATATATATATATATATATATATATATATATATATATATATATATATATATATATATATATATATATATATATATATATATATATATATATATACATATCGAAGGCTTAATCCTCAAACTGGCTATATACATATCGAAGGCTTAATCCTCAAACTGGCTAACCCCAGTAAATCAAATTAGCCATATAAAAGTGATTCATTATCATTATAAGTTATTAGGAGCAGCGTTTCCTACAATGAGGTATTGATGTAGTAAAAAGCAGTTAACGTAATAAAGCATTTTTTTAACAAGTGAAGTTATCACATTTGCAGATATGTGAGTTTTCCTCATTAAATAAGTTAAATTAACATTTTTTTTATACAAAATACATTGGGGCATATTTTTGCTTGTGGTATATATGATAATTGATATATTCAATTTATTTATTTATCAATTTAATATATATATTGTTTTAAATATACGTAGCGATTATGTGTAAATGGAGAAGGGAAAGCATATAAATTATGTATTTTATTTTTGTAGAGCAAACTTGAAACATTATTCACGCATATAATACGCACTAAGTATAAATATGATCTAATAGTTATGTGGTGTGCCCTATTAATGCTCATCGAGCAATTCTAAAAATTTGTCTAAAAACGTTAGAATAAAAAATAATGCATCAGTCGGCCAGTAATATTAATAATTTGAGTAGGTATGTCCAATTTTTTTTTTAAATCTATAAAATTTATTACTGATATTTATGACACTTTTTATGAACAATACTTAAATGTTACGTTTTTCATATAATATATTCTTAAACCAATAGTTGGTGATGAATGATGATAAAAAGCGCAAGTCTCGGTATGCCATTCCACGGATAGTAACGCTGTAAGGCACGTGAACTATGCACATTTATGTCACACTCCACTCCATTCTTTATTTATTGACAAGGGGGCCCTTTTTGCTTTGTTTCTTCTTTTATACTTTTTATAAAGATCGATACTTAAGATACCACCACGATATTCCGGCTATCCTATTCGTATTGGAAATCTCTCAATCGATACACCACAATAATACCACAATACAACCTTTACTACATATAAAACAACTGAGCTGAATATACATGAAAATATGATAAATATGAATCCAGGTATATGAAAATTATAGTATTCTTTAACACTCATTATGATTTTAAAAAAGTGCAATATTTTTTAGTCTTAATCGATTAATATTAGGGTTAAATATAATAAAATACTATGGAATGGTGTGAATAGAGACAACTTAACTGACAGTTAATAATACATCTAATCTAATATCTGTGACGTATAAAGCAACACATGATTTAAATAATATATTTTATAATTCCTAACAATGGTAACAAGTTGTATGGAATTCTTCAAAAACAATGAAGAGGTGAAATATTATATATTTCATTATATACTAAATTTTTTTAATTGATTTAATCGGTTATTACGACTGGGAGATCGGGAATAATATTAATAAAATCGCGATCGATCCTCTTGATCCAGGTTTACTCTGATTTCCTCGATTGTAAGGTAAATACTGATTAATAAGTAGGTGACATGTGTAACTAGTAATATTTAAGATCAACGAGAAAACAATTAACACGTTGTTGTGTATAAAAAAAACCCTCGGGGCGTGAAATAAATAAATAAATGAATTATTTATGTTAAAATACAATAAAGGGAACATAGTAGGTAAACATATACATATTATATTAATGTAATAAGGATAATTTTAGTATGAAAATAAATCACTATCTCTGAAAATAATAACTAAGGAACATTTCCTAAGGGGAAAAATAATGTACCACGGGATTTTTTTAAATGTATATTTGTCTAATATTTTTAATGTTTATTAATCTCGCGACCCCCCCTTACCCCTACCTGATGGCTCCCATGTTCACGTATCTTTAATCTATATCAAAATAAACATTCATACATTTTCTTTTTGGTTCGCGAATGGTGTGATTT
The DNA here is from genome assembly GCA_022606485.1 of Agraylea sexmaculata. Classification (NCBI taxonomy): domain Eukaryota; kingdom Metazoa; phylum Arthropoda; class Insecta; order Trichoptera; family Hydroptilidae; genus Agraylea; species Agraylea sexmaculata. The sequence continues at coordinate 129,707 of JAGTTH010004809.1, forward strand.
AGTTAGTTCCTAATAGTCGTAAATCTGTTCATGTGAGCAAAGACAGTGTCGATTGGCGATAAGAGTGTGCCGTAAGTTACGCTCTCCCTCATATCGGACATATTTATATATATACTGTGCTTTACTGTCACGATTTATCACTAGGTATAACACAATATAACTATAACTATAACTATCTGCAGTACAATAATACTAACTCTGGATTGAGCCTGTATTCAACACTACTACTGAAGTACCCTACTATGCACGACCTCGAGCTGAGGATGAACTCTTCTCAAACTGATATAAAAATAACATATACATATAAATTAATAAATTATTAATTAATAAGTGGCTTAAGTTAATAAGTGGCTTACGATATTATATATATATATATTTTGTATTTGTCAAGTATTTTAATATAAAAAGTAATTAGGTATATAGATAGGAACATCAAGTTTGTGTTTGTGCATATAAATTATTCGTACCGTTTGGTGTTTTCCAATAAATTGTGTAAATGTGTTGTTTATTAAATCATCCGCTTTTTATGCATAAAATTACCACATTTAAAATTCATATATTATATACAAACTTCAGCCATAAGGGTGAAAAAACAGGTTTTCAATCGCTCACAATTGTAGAGCACTTACATTGTTTTTTTTACAAATATTGCTTTATAATTCAGTAAAATGTATTATTCTATTTAAATTTTTGGATATTAATCGAAAAATCGAAAAACATAATTATATTATTAAAATAAAATTACTATTTGGATTCAACTTCATAGTTTGTTCAATTAATACATATAATATTTGATGTTTGAAAAGTGTAGATGTATATCATATGATGTTTTATGTAAATATAAGATTAAAATAATACAATAATCAAATAGTAAAGCAATATTATAGAGGAAATCGTTACAGAGCTCGAATACAATAAAAAAACATTTAATTACATCCACTTGGACTAGGTATGGTTACATACGTGCCTACTCTGATGTTGTAATTTAATAAATAATATTTAAAAAATACCAGTTTCATTTACTATAAATTATATAAGTACTTAATATATTAATTATTAAATGTATGTTACTTTATTGATATAAATATAAACACAAATAAAATTAAGTTATTGTGGCGATAATCCAATCGAGGAAACTTAGCAAGTGAAGTATTGAGAAGCAGTGAAACGCTGATCGTATCACACAAAATAAAAATTAAATCTGGTCTTAATTAATATGATACAATATTTATTATTGTAATGATATTTCTTATTGTCAGTATAAGATGTAAAATTGGAAAGCACTGACGATATAGATTAGCTGGACAGATAGGATGTGATCCCTGTTCAAGATAGCGTACTGCAGGCCACGCCTGTACAACACTAACCTATCAAAACTACACACCACAACAATGTTTTTACATTCACTCTATGTACTGCATATATAGTATTATCATATCAACCTAAATAATTAAAATTATTAAGGAACTATTTAATTTATTAAACGATACGTTAAGTATTCCCCACACCACCTAATATGTATCTAACAAGCCTAAGAGAAATGGTAGATATAGTTTAAAATGGAGTATAGCCTTCATGCATTCTTAAATTGGTTCTGTTATTATGAGTTTTTTTGGACAGTTGAATACCTTACTGCGAAAAACTGCAGATATCCAAAATTATTTTATTACATTGATATTATATGCTGTTTCAATATCAAATAATTATAGATTACAACTCGGTTCTCTTAATTTTTGTAGTTAGCCTGATTAGTCACGTGATAAATATATATTTAAAAACAAATATGAATGATACATGTCTATAATCTAAATTTTGATTCAAGAATAGTATTTTAGGTGTTTCTGAAATATATTATGTACATAGATGCTATTTGAATGAGATTAAAAACGTATCTCAAAATGAAGTGGTTAGTGAGACTCGGGTTCGATATAGAAGGCCGGCAAAAACGGTGTGCATTGGTTGGTGGATTTGTCGTAGCAAACTAGATCTAAAGGACTCATTGCTGTGGGGTGGCCTGGGAAACCTCTATATTCTCCCGTAAAAACCACGGTTTCCTTGCCAAACTCTAAAGCTTAGGTTTCCTAGGCGTGCGTATGTCGCCGTAAGCGTACACCATAAAGACGGTAATACAGTTGCTTTGCTGTATGTATGTTTGCTTTTGATCAGTTTTTATGTTAATTAGTGTCTCGTCTGAGCCTCGGGCGAGGCATTAACTAACAAAAAAACCGATCATAAGTATAGCCAAGTAACTCTACTATCGTATTTGCGGTGACGTGTGCCTGGAAATCCATTACTTTACATCTATATCATTATCTGATGAAAATACATACATCTTTCGATACATTTCTTTATCTAGATTTTGATTTTATTATAGGAAAAGACAAGTGGGTTTTTGTATTTTTTCCCATAAATTATGTTATGACTTATTAAATATTTTAAATATCAATTGATTATTCTCCGTATTAAAATAAGTAAAAGACTAAGTCTATAAACTTAATATTGTAACATCTAATCACAATGTATCAAAACATTGTACGAAAATTATATTTAATAAAGAAATTGTATAATAATAATTATAGGAAAAAAATAAACGAGGCGAATTACTACTTTTATAAGAGTGCAGACATGATAAATCGTGAGTAAGATAAGGGATCATTTTTTATAGTAGGTTTGTATGATGTGTACTCAATTATTTTGTTAATATTTTTTATGATTTTAATCTGTTAGGTGTTTTAACTATAACTATCTATTACAGGGACTAAATAAGATCGTTACGAATCTCGTATTTTTTTTGAGAATATTTAACATTTAAGACGTAGAATAAGATGAATATTTCTATGGTCGACGACTCGTTTTGATTAAGAATAGAGCCTCCGCTTAATTCATTGTACGGTTGCATTATTTGATTTTAATGGACGCTCTGAAGCATACAGAGTACAAACATGGTCGGATTGTGCGGTGAGGATGTTACATTTTATATATTTTGTGAGAGACAGAGCTTAGTGAAAGAGAGCAGTGGTCCGTATAGTAAATGAGATTCAAATAGAGACGAGTGCCTAGTGTTTAGGGATGAAGGGAGCAGTACAATGGTGTTCGACCCCTGCCCTCCTTTATAACAATGTACACCTACTAACACTGCTAACAAACCATGCGAAATGGAACATCCCTTAACACTAAAGACCTAACCTAACCTAACTATACTCATATTATATACTAAAATAATATGAATTATTTAAATATGACGTGCGGTAACGATAATAGTATAATGGAGGTAAAAATCACCATCGGTTATAACTGCAGATCTCAAGTCTGTATATAATAAATTCATCATATTGAACATTTTGTCATTAACCCCTTACCGCATGCAGGGTCAAATTTTGCTAAAATTTTTTACGCAATTTTTAATACATTTCAAGTATATTTTTTTATAAACTGAATATTGTATCGTATTGCAAATTTAAGTGGCTTTCTAATGATTTATTTATAAAAATATATACTAAATTAGAGCCGGTCAAAGTACATATAAGGGGTGAGGGTCGAAGCTCTTTTCTCTAAAATCATTAAATTTTCAACAAAACTATTAAAATTTAATTTTAATTAAATATAAATGAAACATAATTCGTAGTTATTTGGTTGATTTTGAACAATATATCGTCATTATATTTGAGGTTGAAAACACGTCCAAACGCGTTTTTTCGCTGGGTCAAATTTGGCCAAAAACTTTCGTTCTCAATAAAATAAAAAATAATGATTTAATATTTTTCCCGGGCCTTACTATTCATTATTTATAACATATATCAATTTCTAAGAAATCGGAGATCTCATGCGGTAAGGGGTTTATGTATATATATTAATTAAATTGTATCATTTATATGGGAATTTTCATTGAATTTGATTCGATTAGTATTAGAGAGTGTTCATGTGGCATAGAGCATGTGCTGTTTGATATATATTTGGATTGCAGAGGGTGGTGGAGGGTAGTGTTTACAAAATATTTACCATCGTTCCCCCAGGACCAATCAGAACACTAGGAGGGTGACACCATCGGGGTGGCCTGGTCGACAACCCAAAAAAAAATATGATAAAAATCATCATCCCCGGGGGTGTCTCGTTTCACAAACTCTCTGAATTACGGTTATTTCTAAAATTATGATTATTTGGATGAAAATAAATAATAAAAACACGTTCCACCCAAGTATAAGATAAATAAGTTAGCCCCCTACCTACGGGCCAAGATGATTTGAAAAATATTTTAATATTATTTCAACTAATAACGTTACGATATTTTTATACATATATCATTAGTTAATAATAATTGACTCATAGAAAAATCTACGGATGGATGTGGGAAAGACACTTTTTTATATTAATAATTTTTCTTAAAAATGGGTTAATGACAATATTAATCGAATATGTATAATGAATATCTGTTCACTAAAATCTGTAAATATTTAATTTTTTTTATTTCATTGAACAGTGGTTTTTATTACCTATATTAATTAATTATGTATATAGCGATAATTTCAAGGGTATATTTAATAAATGACGATAGAAACCGTCGTTTTTAATAAATTATATGGTGTGTTTTACGGCATATGGCTAGTTTGTAAGCTCGTATATCAAGCAGTGTCGGATTAGCATTGATACAATAAATTAATAATATGTTAATTCCCCCTTCTACAAAGAACCCCCTTCGCGGTGATGATGTGATAGAAAGGTGTTCACAATTGGCTAAAAACTGAACCGCCATGTTGGAAACTATTGTAGAAGGACAGGGGTTGAAAAAAATTAAACACTCATCCAAAAAACGAATACCAAATTCAACATGTTCAGTATAATTATTTTGAATATAGTCACACAAAATGAGATTTGTGATTAAATTTAAACACTCTTAAGCATTTTTTTCAATATTCATGAGATCGAAAATATCACTAGTTGATTTATTAAAAATACTCATGACTAAGTATCGGCATTTGATACAAAGCAATTTTTTTTATTTCCGCAAAAAAATGTAGGTAGGTTATTTATTTTTATAAATCTATATTTGTTAAAGTGTAGCTGTAGTTCGGAATGCATAAATCTTTTATATTGATTTCTTTAGACAGTGAGTTAGTTACCAAACTTGATAAGACGTGTGGCTACAAATACTGTAATCATGGCTTCAAATCCCGCTCAAATCATTTTTTTAAATTGATTACAACTGGGAGATCGGGAATAATATTAATAAAATCCCAATCGATCGCTTTGATCCAAGTTTACTCTGATTCCTGGATTATGCGGTATATATTGAGGCGATTATTATTATATTCAAATGATAAATTTTTGTGCAATTAATTGGTTAGTAACTACACAAATATTTGGCACTTTAACTCTTTCGTGCCCAGTGGGAATACGTATTCCCACTGATGTTTTGCCCTAATAAGACTACTATAAATAACTTTTCCCGATATTTTTTACAACTACTATCACATCATCATAAGCACTCCAGTTCAGTGATGAACGAAGGTGTATTTCTATTGGAGGCCGCACTCCTCCAGTTATTAATACCTAAACTCCTAACTACCTTATAGAACTCGTCCGCCCACCTTAGCCTAGGTCTACCCTGCCTTCTCTTACCCACATATTGCTTGCTGGATAGTATTTCCGATACTATCCCTCCTGCTCTTTAACCCAACCTAATGTTAAAGCCCTAATAAACTGCACTACGTTCACGCTCTTATATAATGAGTAAATCTCATGGTTCCGTCTAATTCTAAATAGTCCCGGTGCCTCCTGAACAGGACCCAAGATCCTCTTAAGAATTTTCCGCTCGAACCTAAGTAGCCTATCCTCTTCAAACAACTGTTATCTAGTGTCGAGTATTGGCTAATCGTTAAATCCGAGCCTAAGATAATCATGGGACCATAGATTTTAATTTGACAGTATAATTGACGGAAGAGAATCTGATCTTGCCTCGTTCCATATTCCGGTAATAAATTGTACACAATACTTGAAATGAAATGGGTATTTACCGTATAGATAGTGGTGAAATATTAATAAGGTGTATCAATTTGTTTAAATAGAGTGTATGGAGGATGTTGTGGTTATTGTGAGAGACGGGTAAATAAATATGATCTGTTTAGAGAAGGATGTGTAGGCGTTGGGGCTTAGCCTCGGGGTGAATATGTGTATTGAAAGATTGTGAGGATGTAATCGGTGGGGTTTTTGAATGGCGGCCTTTAGTCCAAGTGGGATTAAGTGTGGATATGGGAGTCAACAGGGCGTAACCATCACAAAGCACCTCTGTTTGCAAACATGAGGACTCAATAACACCATAGGGTCTTCACTTCACCATATCTATCATAATATACCGTATAAACTACCGCAATACCATCACACTGCATACTACCATTATTAGGTCGAAGATTACATAATCATATCAATTAATTAATTAATCATAACAAAAACAAAAGTAACATCTCAGGGATAAAGTGTGTGGCTTCAAATACTGTGGTCATGGGTTCAAATCCAGCTCAAATGTCAAAAAAAAAATTTGGTCGGTTATTACCACTGGGAGACCGGGAATAATATTAATAAAATTCCGATCGATCGCCTTGATCGTGCTTTACTCTGATTTCCTGGATTGTAAGGTAAATACTAACGATATTATTTAGTCGGTGACTTGTGTAACTAGTAATAATCACCGACAAAAAAATAAATTAACACGTTCTTGTGTCCAAAAAACATTTGTAATAAATAAATACTTTATTTACTGGCTTAAATTTTTTATTCATTTGTAAGGCGTTAGATAATTTGAATAAAAATAAAACGAACACATTAAAGTTATTTTAGATATAAAAAAACATGAGGTTTAAAAAAAATTCAAATTTATGTGTTCTATTTTTGTAAATGGAGTGTTATTTTCAGAATTAATCAAATTTCATAACCTTGAATAATTTATGCGTGAATATTTGGGGGTTGATAAAAATGTTATAATAATGTAATCATCACGGACATATTAAGGCTTTAAGGGCTTGTGTTAAGTGAGAATTAAAATAATATGTAATTATACAATATATTAATATATTTTTTAAATAAATTTAATCACTATATTTTTTTTAAATGTTCCTTTGTATTTTGCAGAATATAAAATTGAAGTGTTTTGAACAATCACTAATAAATTCATTCTTCACTGTTCAAAATAATTTGTATCAAAGTCCGGCTTCTATTAAGTAAGTTTGTGATTAAAATATGAAGTTGAAAATCATTTAAATATTTGACAGCCCTGTTAAAGAAGACATCTTCGGTATAGTGATGTAAATAATGTGTGAATTTAAGGTAAACCTAAAGTACATTCGTTCACACGAACCGCAGCTGATATCATCACACATTGTATGACAACAGCCTTCTTCTCCATCTTATAAATAGCTTCGATAAAAATACGCATCCATTCATAAATATTATTAAGATATTACGTGTCAACCTTTCAAATAAAAAAAATGAATCAGCTGGACATTGCGTAGAGCCACAGTGTTTTGTAAATATTTGTGCAATTTCACGCTTCGTATTTTTCCCCCGAAAGTGTCTTTGTGTAAAATTGCTACCCCCATATTAAATTCTATGCCCACTTAAGGGCGAGGGTAAATATGATACTCATCGTTACATAATAGGAGGTATCATTTGACGTTACTCAAATGATATTTAAAATAAAATTTATTGTGAATTGTACTAATTCCTGTATCGATATAATTGTACATATCTTCACACAGCCGGTGGTATTCTTGGCTATTGATTCTTTATAGAGTTGAATACTATAACAAAGGGAGGATCACTATATTCTGGTTTATTTATTTGCCTGTTAGTTGTCTTTTTGTGTGTCCTACGAGGAAGTCGTATATACTTATGTATTTATTTGCAGATAATGTACACACAATCTGCGGGGTGTTAAACATTAAGATACACAATGAAAAGGATTAAAAGACACTAATTGTAACTCCATTCAATACAATTTTAATACATCCTATCAGAATTAAATATCATATAAAATAAAATTTCAATTTATTACGACTGGGAGTTTGGGAATAATGTTAAGAAAATAACGATCGATCGGCAGGTTTACTCTGATTTCATGGAAGTAGTAATAGTTAAGATTACTGACAGATAATGAATTAACACGTTGTTGAGTATAAAAATCCAAATTTGTAAAAACTCTCTCAAAAGTCCTTTGGGGCGTATGTATGTAAATACATATATAATTGCTTTTTATACTAGGAATCAATAATTGAAACTATGTAATGTAATAAAATGAAGAATCTCAAACTGTATACAGACTCCCCGTAGTTAAACTGAGATACGTATTGACAATTGCTGTCTTAATTTTTTTGTTGGGGTTGTTAAATTCGTATAAAATGGAAAATTCATGCGTGTGAAGACCCATTGTAAGATAAGTGTCATTGTTCTGGGTCTATTTTGTTGAAAATGGCCATGACGAAAAAGACAATAGTCGTATCTGCCTTACAGTATGCCAAGAATTTATTGCTTTCATTTACCATACACCTAAAGGGAATACTGAAAAAAAAACATTGTGTAAAGATGGATTTGTGTACGGTAGTGGAGAGAGTGTGCAAGAGATTAATGAACTTCGTTACCAACAGTGCAATTGTTCAATACAAATTGAGGTGGTCTTTAAATAAATAAATAAATACACTACAATCTCAACCTTTTGTTAGTCAAATTAAATAAATATTATCTAACAATCCCATGAACAAAACGAGACTCAGACCATTGTTAATGTGGAGGGGCGAATTCTACAAAGTAAATAGCAATTTAAGGAGTAATTCTGGAGGGTATCTTTGAATCATCGCTAAAAAATATTTTTATTAATTAATAATAGTCACAATTTTTTTAGTGGCTTAAAGGTTTTAAATTTCATAAACAGAGATCCTCGATAATGCTTAGAGTTTCATAAAAAAAGTATATTAGCAATATAATTGATTTAAAATCGATAATGGGATATTAAGAGGTTTTCGTAATACAACTAACTATTATTTATAAACTCAAACATAAAAATTCAATTTAAAATATTAAAATTATTTTTAATTGTATTGATTGTATACCTAATAAACACAATATCTAAAGCTTTAATATAACTAGAAATTTATCATAATAATAAGGATAAAAGTAACATAATTAATCAGCATCTTCTCTGCCTATAAGCATCTCTAAATAATACAACAGTTAAAGCGTTACTAATTAATTTTATATCTTTAGAAATTTTATTTGTAACATTAACTTCATAGTAACATATATCGCCTGCTCCAGCGTATAATAAATATCGTAAGTGCAAAAAAATCTGTGTGCTCTTAAGTCTTTATGGAACTGAGCCACATATTGTATGTATGAAACGTAAAAAAATGTTGATTTTCAAGCATTTATGTGGGACTTTTTCTAAATAGTAAAATAGTCCTATTTGACCGGCAACTAATGTAGATTCATCTACTTTCTACCACACATTCAAGTCTCTGTCAATAGAAGGTATTTAATCGTAAACTGTAATATTTTATAAATAATAATGAAACCGAGTGACACGTGACAGGCAGTGTTACCAGATTGAATATGTGGCTCAGTTCCATAAAGACTCAACACACACAGATTTTTTTTGCACTTACGATATTATACGCTGGAGCAGGCGATATGTTATTGATTTCATTCATGAATCTGTATTATTTAAAGTCTTAATTGATGAATGAATGAGTGTTCGAGTCATATTGTTCGTGACTTTGCCCTTTTCTCACGCGAAATATTTGATGCGTTTTAATTTATGCACATGCGCTCCGAAGACAACATTGTCGAGGATCATTCCCACGGTATACAGGTTCAATTATGATGAGAATGCACAGGTATAATAGTTATAGAGTAACATGTGTTATATTTTGCGCCCACGCGACTCTTTTGACCTGTGACCCGTGTCTAAGGCTTATTAAGAGAACCAACCGCCTAAAGCAAACACAGCCTTCACTCATTAGTGCAACACATGAGAAAAAAGGTATAACGACTATTTTAATAATTTTCAAAATCATTAGTGTGTTTAACAACGAGCTAACAATTCTAGCTAACATCTGCACATTATAGGACTGAGCTTTATTTTCTATGATAATCGTCAAATAATTAAAAAAACTGCCACTATTTAATTAATTAAAATGGTACATCGCCTATGTGACTTCTACTAAGCATAGTGGATTTTATTTTTATATAGTAAACAAATATGTTACTAAATAAATATCAAATCCACTATGCTTAGTAGAAGTCACATAGGCGATGTAGCATTGTTATTAATTAAATAGTGGTAGTTTTTTTAATTATTAAGAAGCTCGTATAATAAATAGTACAAATTAATAAGCCTCGGCTTGTCAGAAAAGTGTAGGTAAAGTCGTAGGGAATTTGGTGTAAAATGTGTACCTACATAATCGTAATATTATACCTAATTCTATAGTTCTACAAGTGGGGTTTTTTTCCCCATAAATTATGTTAGGACTTATTAATTATTTAATATTGTAACATCTAATCATAATGTATCAAAACATTGTATGCAAATTATATTTAATAAAGAAATTGTATAATAAAATACCTAATTCTATGATAAGCACATCATAGGAAGTTAAGCCTCATTCCTCCTTAAATTAATGTTGTTTAATAATACATTTTTGCACTATTGCTATCGGTCTATGTCGATTTTTTATAATATTTTGATTATTTGAATGTAACCATGCATTCATAAATAAATAAATATCGTGACGCCTTCCCTATTGGCGGGAGTCCCTTTATAAGGGGTTGGCCAGGCCACCTTGGCCTTAACGGGAGAATATAGTAGAGATGGTTTCCCAGGCCACCACACAGCAATGAGTACTTAAGATCTAGTTTGCTAAGCTAGATCTACCAAGTGACTCCGGTGCCGTGAATCGAACCCGGGAGTCTTCACTCACGAATCCGTTACACTAACCACTGGGCCACAAGGCGGCTCCATGCATTCATGTGAGATATATAATGTTGTGACGCAATTTTAATTGGCTTTTAAAATTTTTAGCAGTGAGTGTGCCACCGGGGAAGGTGTGTGTATGACAGAGGAATGTGGTGGTGCGATATTATGGATATGGTGGCGTCTCTACATTGGCGAGAAATCTGTCTGAATAGACAAGAAAAACATCTGGTGTTGGACGATCTATTGTGAGCATTGGGACCCGCATAGACTTTCTCGAAACTTTGGCCAAAAATGGGGAAAAAACAGCCATTGTAGTAGGCAACTCACATAATTTATCACCGGCCCCAATAATGATGGCCATTGCATGCTTCGCGGCCCAACCATCCAGCCTCCTACGATTCCAATATCATCTTCCTCCACAACACATTTCTAATGAAATACAAATGGAGAAAAATGACAATGAATTGCCAACGAGATTTTCTTCCATATGCCAAAAAAATTTCATCGCAAATAAATGTAACCTCATCAAATTCTGTCAATTATTTCAACAACATTTTATCAACACCGCTTATGTTTATTAATATTTTTTTAATTTATTTCTCAACCTACAGATAAGAAGGTATGGTGGCTTCGATTCATATTATTGAATATGTAAATAAATTGAATATACATTTTATAAATGATAGACTAATTCACTTCATAAACGTTACGTCTTTTATGAGTGGGATATATTACTATAATTCATTTAACATATTTGGTTATTTATTTATTTTAAGCCTCGAGGATCTTTTTTTTTTGAGAGGGATTTTTATACACAACAACGTGTTAATTGTTTGTCGGTGATCTTAACTATTTTTAGTTGCACAGGTCACCGAAAGAGCGGCTCTGTTCGTCTTAATTATCGCATCAATATTTACCTTACAATCCAGGAAACCAAAGCAAAAAGGAAACCTAGCTCAAAACGATCGATCGGGATTTTATTAATATTATTCCCGGTCTCCCAGTCGTAATAACCGATCAAATAAAATAAAAAAAACTTCGCTTGAGCTGGATTTGAACCCATGACCACAGTATTTGTAGCCACGCGTCTTATCCCCTGAGCTAAAGCGTTTTAGATATTTTGCCTTACATACCTACATATTATTGATTGGTACAATCAAATTAAACTTAATAATTCATCATTTTAATTATTAAGTTAATTAATTATTTAGAAAATATTATCACATTTTGTTATTTATATAAACTACTAAATAAAAAATATTTTTACTTAATAATAGGTAAAAAATTTAAGAATGAAATTGACGCCGTAGTAGGCAAAGTATCTCGGTTTCACCCACTGGAGATTATAAGTCCATTTTTGTATGAAAAGTATTGCTATTCTAAACAGTATTACACTTCAAATAATATAAAGGTTTTATTGTAATGTTGGGTTTCAATGGAATAAGGATACTACATTAGATTTCAGTAGGCAGGTAATAATATCAATGTAGAATGACACAGTCCGCCGAGCGTGACATGGATTCAATTTACTGAAAAATTTAACACCCCTACTCAATATTCAATGCATATTTTTGATGTATAAATAATTATATTATGTGCTTTTTGTGGATTTCGTTGGGGAAAATGAAGCTAGGCAAACGGTGTGAGAGATGCGTGATTGCCGACGGAAAAGCATCACGGTTTATTTTACAATTCTCTCAAAACGTACAGTGTAAAAAATAACTGTTATTATTGTATTTATTGATTTTTGTAGTATTATATTTATCACTTTGTATGTGTAACGGAAATCAATGACACGAATATGATCGATTGTGTTGTCACTACGGTATAGTGATTTTGAAAAACTCTCTTTGACAATGAAAGTATTCAACAATAATCATATTAAAGGCAAGCAATTGTACGTCTTTGTGGGCAAGAAATATTTTTATGTTTATGTTAAAATGATCACTCACCGGTATGTGTCCTCTTGTGTATCTTGAGATTTTCAGATCGCGCGAAGACTTTCCCACATCCCGGGAAAGGACAAGGAAACGGCTTTTCTCCTGTATGGACCCTAATATGATTCACTAGTTTGTACTTGGCTTTGAAAGGTCTCCCATTTCTGGAGCATCCTTGCCAACAACACGCGTGCGTAGTACACTCAGGTCCACCCACATGTTCCACAGTCAAATGAGTCACAATTTCATGCATAGATCCAAAGTTCTTTCCACACTGTTTCCTAGGCGTAGGTTGTTCAGGATCTATCCACATACATTGCATCTCCTGCTTCACCGGCTGTCTCATATACCTAAAGAAGGCTCCATGAGTCGCCGGGTGAGGATGAGGAAGACTACTAATATGATGGGTCATGGGAAATTGAGGGTGCGGAGTTTGATAGTGAGGTTCGCCCCGCCATTCCATCCCTATCCGCATCTGGTGATGATGAGGATTGAAATGATGATTACTTAAAGGTTGATGATGATTAAGGGGTTGGTGTTCGTGCAATGGCGGCGGGGGCGGGAAAATAACACCGTCCGTAGTCGGATTGGGTTGCGGCATGAAGTCGTCCCGTCTCAGCAGAAAGTCCCTCGTTGCATATCCAGGATGGGGATTCAAATGCGGATGATGATAGCCATTGCTTTGAGAATGAGGGTGAATCTGATGATGCTCTGGGGGCGGTGGAGGAGCAGGAGCGCCAGCTTGAGATGGCGACATCTTCAAGCCGAAGGTCGCCAAGTGAGTGTGTGAACTTTCCATAAAAGCATTCATCATGAAAAATTCGAGTACATTTTGATGAAAAGTTTTCAAACAGTTCTAAATGTATTTAAAGCAAAACACGGAATCACGTTTCACTCACAAGATTATCCGCCATGTTGGCTATCGATATAATGTCATGTATTTCACGAACGAGTCACAACAACACATCATCTGGAAATTGTCATCTTGATTTTTAAATATCTTGCTGAAATTGAAATAAACAATACTTTAGTCGAAGAGTAATAATTATTTTGATTAAAAAAAAAGAATATGCTAATAAAATACACCAATGCATTGCTCACATTCAATACCTACACAAAATATGCTAATGTATTTTTCCGAAATTTAATCGACTGCTTATTAAACTAGTATTTTTTTGACGGCTTGTTTCATTTATAAATGACGTATGTTATTCATCATCGTTTGGGAACGATTGTGAGCGTTTAAAATAATCTGGGACACGATCTGGACAGAGGTATGGGAAGAAGCGTCACTCAAGCAGTTCCAGAGTTAAACGAGTGCAACAAAAAGTCATACAAGTCGCCCACCATCTCTGACAATAATGCGATTTCAGCTAAGGAGATTTCCTCAGGCTATTATACTGTTAATCCCCCTGTTGTATTAGCGGGGGATGATGTCTAGGCACAAAGGCAATACACTCCTTGTCTGACAACCGAGTGACGGATTTGATGATGAGAAAGGGTTTGTGCATTGTTGCGGATATTTTTTGTCACAAATGTTTATTATTAACTGCAAACTGATATCCCAGGATAGAATTTGACAGATACACAGCAGGGATTAAGTACCGTTGTCTATTGCAAAAATAAATACACAAAGATAAAAATTCCAAGACGACAATAATTGATGAAAAAAAAATCACATCCTAATAACAATACGCTCAGAAGAAAAACAATGTCCAGCCGTTATTTTTTTAATTATCACATATTAAAATACACAAAATTATCAATATATTCTTACAAATTTAGATTTAAAAAAAATAATACCGCGTAAATTCACAAAATTAATTCGCTTTTCAGATTGCGCAATATAAATATTTAGGGGTGATTTAATGCAATTGGTTGTATTCGCAAAGTAGTTGTAATAATGGTGTCACAAAGTAATAGTGTTGTCACTAACAATGTTGTTTATTTAGTAGTTTCGTGTTTGAGGTTATTTGAAGAGACGGTACACAAGACACGTTATAACGCGGCGAACACCGCGACTAAACTGGCTTCGCCCCCCGCCAAGTTGCCCCGTGGGGGCTCACAGACTCCGCCCCTACTTTATGTGCTCCCATCCTACATCCAGGGACTTCTAACTGAACAGGCCTTAAATATAACGGATATTTTCAATAAAATGCAACTACAAACCGGTTGACAATCCCATGGCGTTAGAATAAACGTGAACTATACATATTTTTCAGACTGAAGAGGATAGGCTACTTAGGTTCGAGCGGAAGATTCTTAGGAGGATCTTGGGTCCTGTTCAGGAGGCACCGGGACTATTTAGAATTAGACGGAACGATGAGATTTACTCATTATATAAGAGCGTGAACGTAGTGCAGTTCATTAGGGCTTTAACATTAGGTTGGGTTAAAGAGCAGGAGGGATAGTATCGGAAATACTATCCAGCAAGCCTGTGGGTAAGAGAAGGCAGGGTAGACCTAGGCTAAGGTGGGCGGACGAGTTCTATAAGGTAGTTAGGAGTTTAGGAATTAATAACTGGAGGAGCATTAAGTGGAAGATGCTGGTGCGGGAAGCCTTGGTTCATCACTGAACTGGAGTGCTTATGATGATACATATTTTTCAAATCAATATTACAGGTAGGCCATAGATACAAACATTAGATATCGCATTGCATATAAATAATTTGTGTCAATTTCGTGTAAACCCGTGTATTGTTGCACTCTTCTCGACCGACGCTAAATATGTATCGACAGCATGTTGTCTCAGATAAATCTTTTCACTCACACTCGTCTGCCTGGTTCAATCCATTCAACATACATATATCGTAGTGTTTATTGAGGCGCTTTTACCTAGTAGATTAGATTTTCTGTGATTTTATTTTAAATGTTAAAAACTCCTGCAGTTTCAGATTAATAATAACTTCAATAATCGCTGAAAAATTATAATTAAAAGTGCATATTATACATAGATATAAACATTAGATATCGCATTGCATATAAATAATTCGTGCAATTTCGTGTAAACCCGTATTGTTGCACTCTTCTCTCCTATTCGATAAAGGCATAAGTGTGTCTCCTTCACTCAACACATGTTTAGTGGCCACTGAGAGTGGTTGTGACAATACTTTGGCGATAAATACCCAATAATATTTTAAATATCTATTCATACACACACCAATACTATCAGCTCTAACACCACTCACTAACACACTCTCATTACACCATTATATATCTGTTGTATCGATTTACTACGTAGTTTACTTAGTATTTTTAATATTATAAAAAATTTCTTTAAACACATTTTTAATACATTTAATTATTTCAATTAAATAATAATTAATATATTCAAATTCGAAGCATGAAAATGATCCAATGATTTTTTCATACAACCACTCGAACCTTTTTCAATCTCTACTGTCATGCTTTTAATATTAATACCTACAAGCCATTTTAAAAATTAAAATATATTTACATTGTATTAATTTATTATAGATTATTATAATAATATGGAAAAATAATTTGTTGATGATTTACTACCCCTGTTATGTACTGAGTAAAAAAGGGTGGGCAACGAAAGATGCAGCAGCATTACAAACAACTAGAATAACTTATTCGGTCTGACGGCCGATGCTTCTACATTTCAATTAATTTATTTTAATTTAAACAAACTCTTCGATTAAATGTCCTCGCCATTATCGCCTTTTGCCCTCTTGCAATACTACATTTTATTAAAAAATGAATTATCGCCACTACAATTTGCTACAAAAAATATTCATTAATAAAGATGACCCGATTCATAGTATTTTTTTATATTAATGAATGTATGATTCTTTTTTATTTCCATTAGTGGGTTTTAATTTTTTTTCATGAAAAGTTTCCCAATCATATAAGATTCCAACTAAAAAATTCTTCCGAATAGTATTTTGAAAGTTAGAATTGTATTAAAAAATATGTAGGTGTTTATTGTGGTATTTTAAAAATATACCAACCCACTCGTATACCTATATCTATAAATTATAAATTTAATTTTAATAGAAGTAGAAGCTACAAACTATTTTATTGCATCTATTTGATTTCTTGCAAATTTAGCTGTGATTTCATAAGAAATAACGTCACGATTTATTATAATGTTTAAAATACCAAAATCCCACACGAATGTTTTTTTTTAATTTTTTGTCGTATTTATATAAACGATTATAAGCAGACACGAGGCGAGTTGACGTGGTAATCAATGGATAATGTATTGTAATGGTGACTAAAGTTTCATTCATGCAAACGGTAAAAAATATAATATTTAATGCAATATCGTTGAACCGGTCCACGGCGAGGTTCTTCATATAGAGTACTGCGTTGTGATTGGCCGAAAGCGCGCCTCCTGCTGATTGGCTCAGCGGGAGGCGCGCCCTGATTGGCCGGAGCCTAACCAATCATTTTACTGAAGTTTTAAAATATTATTGAAAATATACTCATTGACTATTTTATACAATTAATAGTTATGCACCTTCGAAAAACAATAAAAACAAAGATAGTAAAAAAAAAAAATTATTTTCGAATTCACTACTACATACTATGCAGTAAATATTATTTCAATATTATGAAAATTAAATTGTATACGATATATAAAGAATAGAATGATTTATTCGGGTGTTCACGAGATTATCAATCTTGTTATTATCCTCCTGTTATTTGAACGCGATTAAGGTGACCATGGATTCTTATAAATAATATCAACTATTTATATATCTATAAAACTGATTATAAAACTTCTAAAAGTCTTTTTTTAATTCTAATGTCTGGATTTCTTTGTTAAGAATGCGAAATAATACCTATATATTAAATGGATTATATTATAATCGACTACCTCAAAGTTTTTAACTTTTTCAATTCAAATTCATCTCGTTTCATTCAAAATCAACACATGTAGAAATTTCATTAAAAGATTGTCGAAATCGATAAAACCTCAAAGTAAAACAACTGTTATTAAAAACCTAGATAGAAAACAATGTTAATATTTAGAATGATTTGTTAATTTTTAATTATTTTTTAAAAAAATAATTGTCTTGATCGATTGGGTAAGTAATCAAAGCAGTTTTGTTATTAATAAATACTTATTTTATTTTTGTATAGGAACGTATAATCATTTTTTTTTGTTTAGGTATGGGTATATATTTTTTGTTACATTGAATTTTGCGATGGTATAAATAAAAGGATTTCTTAGTAATAATGGAATTAATTTAAGAGAATAATGGTTACCAGTTTGAATCCCAGCGGTTGGCATAATGTGTAAGGTAACCGTAGTATATCAAAGAGTGTGCTTATGATGATCAGGCACGCGATCATCCCCTCTATAAATACTATTATTATCATCATTATAACACCCCCACAAACATTATATACTGATGACCAATCATACATACTCTACTGTACAAATTATACGGGTGGGATTTTTAATTCTTCAAATTGAGGCATTTTTTATTCAGCATTTAGGTAGGTTTGGTTAGGGTTGATTGATTTTTTACAATGATTTATATAAATCCTAGATATAAACATTAGATATCGCATTGCATATAAATATTTCGTGTAAACTCGTGTATTGTTGCACTCTTCTCTACTATGTGATAAAGGCATAAGTGTGTCTCCCTCACTCAACACGTTTCTAGTGACCACTGAGAGTAGTTGTGACAATAATTTGGCGATTTAACCCAATAAGAATAATCATATCTTAAAGAAGTAGTAACCGGTAAAAACTGAGCCTTGGTGTATTTGAGGGTATGTTGTTAAATAAATCCATTCATGTTCTCAAGATAATGAAATCGGTTAAGTCTTTTTTGTTACGAATCATATTATTATTTATATTGATACTTATTATAGGGAATTCAAGGATGACATACGTAATTGTATGACACAAAGACCAAAAAGTATATATTTTTTCATATGCAATTAGGTTAAGGATTTAACTAATCTAATAACAAAGAATTCATCTTTCACATGTGGTCATAGATATAAACATTAGGTATCGCTTTGCATATAAATAATTCGTGTATTGTTGCATTCTCCTATTCGATAAAGGCATAAGTTTAAATTTACAATTGGTTCAAGTTTAAGTTTTTATTTAAAACAGTTTCTACATTTCATTTTACTCATATAGTATACAAATACTCACAGGTTATTCACACTCATTACGATGTTACTTATTACACGTAATGATGTTAGATATTTATATAACTCTACAATAATAATTTTAATCAAAATGGTCCAGATTGCTACAGGTTATTCAAAAAAGTTTGTAATTGTCAAATTGTGTGCAGGAAAACGTCTGTTGGGAATATTTTTTTAGTGTCTCCTCCAAGTATATATTATTATGAAGTATGTAGCATAAATAAACACAAGAGGCTTTGATTTAGTAGTCTCCTTAATCTTGGGATGACTTTAATACTAAAGCATATGTACATATGTATAAAAATAACACGATCGATATATTTTTGTGTTGTTTTTAGTTATGATGGCACGCGAAGTGTTGGATGGGCTTAGTTTGGTTTGTATTTAACCCTTATTATAATCGATTTCTATGCAACGGATCCCTGCAGAGAGAGTTGATCACTCTTATCTCTCTTCCCATTTGAATATACCAACTAATATCTTTTAGTTTATTGGAATTTTAACTCACTTTACATACAAATAAGCCAGCTGCATTCACACGCCTCGTCACTCTCGAATATATGAAAATAAATAACATCAGAATATGAAAATGTTACACACGCACAATCACTACTTAGGTACGTTAATAAGGAAGCTATTTTATACATTTTTAATTATAAATAAACGTACTACGGACATTCTTGTTCTGATTTTAAATCCAGTAATTATATAATATGTATGATGCAGAAATTATGCAATTCATATTTTGTTTAAACAAAAAAATCTACTTATTTACTGGCAATAATAAAATAAACGAAATTGTCTATATGTACATATATTTTTTTAGGTATTATATTTAGAAAAGTGAATTGTTCAGAATCTAATAACAGTTTCTTCCTATTATAAATTAGATGTATGTTTATCTAAAATTCTGTTATGTGAATAGCTTATAAAACTTGTTGTAGAGTATCTTCAATGAATTAATACTTAATAATAACAAAATCTATTTACTTAATGAATAGGTTTATTTAAGAAATACCTAACTAGTAACAAGGTAAAGAGCTTTTATTTATTAGGTACACTTATAAGTTTCCCTTCCTTATATATTTTATATCATATTTTCCATAAAGTTTAAATCTTGCAACGTAACATAAAATGCCTATCGTTTTTTATTTGAAAACTCATCTCGTCACGTGTCCAACAACGGCGCGGAAATAATGGAATTAAATTTGATTTCACGAAATAAAAGAGCATTGTTGTGTGGCTTAAGAAAAGAATGAAATACGAAATGAAAAAAATCGTATTGTCGATTCCGCGGATCATGAAAACGAACAATGGAATCACAGTTAGCTCGTGTCATTGCCTTAATACTATATATTTCAATACAATAAGGATCGAACTAACTAATCATATTTGATAGTTTCGAAATAAAAATGAATGAGAGAATATATTATTTCACAGTAACCTATGTGACTTTCGTTACCAACCTTGATCAATACTATTTTTGCAAAAATGATTAAGTGCTAATTAAAATTTTCAAATTCGAATGAAATAATATGAGGAGAAGATAATTTATTTTATTGAAAAGCCCCCATTGTCAGTGTTTTATATTATTGCAACGCGGGTATATTTTGTCGGATGTATCATTTGTCATTTCGAGCTCCGTGTATTTTTTTAATATCATTCTCAACATTTTAATAAAATATATAACAAATTATATGGACATTATGAGCGATCTTAGCTTAAAATATTATAAATTAGGTTTAAATTATAAATCAATGATAGTTTAAGTATTAAAATAGAAATCATTTCAGTGGGAAGAAACCCAAATATTGTAACTGGGTTGTATGTAGAAGCGATATTGTGAGTTTAATTTGTGAGAAATGATGTTAAAAGTAAGAAATAAAATACTAAGATATAAAAATATTATTGTTTCTCCTTTTCATCTATGTTTATTATGTGATAATTTAATATACGCACAATAATATTTGATTTAAGAAATTTATTTTATTACGGAATTCCACCCAGAAGTCTACATTACGACCATTATTTATAATATTTTGAACAATATCACCTATTATTAGTATTATGCATTATCTGAGAGGTCAACCTAGTTGAAGATACATATATAATATGTATGTTGGTAGAAGTATTGAAATAAAATAATACATTTTTTAATTAGATTGGAAATTCGTAATGAAAAAATCGAGAAGGCGACTGAAAATGAGTGTCATGAAAACCAGATAACGTAGAACAAATTAGAATTTATTGATCTGTAATATTGTTGATCTGTTATATGTAATATATTATTGATGATAGCCTAATTTAATATAAAAAGGTTTAGCACCTGCGAATGGGGGGTGCGGGTGGTAGAACAGTTGTGCAGACGCGTGTGTTGTGTGTTTTTTTAGTCGTATTTCCCAGAATTGGTTAATTCCGTACAATTGTCATTGTGTTTGTACATTTTTTAATTTACATCGCCGCTTGAGGTCTGCCCCTGTGGCACAATGGTCTGTTTTTTTCCCTTTAAATTTATCAAATCCATTTTATTCCGTTACGCCCGGCCACAATATCCACCCTATAAATCATTTCGCAGAATGAAACCTGCCGCAGCCTATCCGCTTCCATTGTGTCTCTCATCAACATACACATCTCATAATTATTTGTATCACAATGCAGATGTTTTTATTATTATCACTGTGCTTTTCAGGTGTTGACACTTGAATCATCCACCTGTTCAAGTCATTTCTATTTAAAAATTATAAAGCCATTATACGCTTGACTATGAATCGAAGAAAATAATACATCAGCCGTTCTATCTATGGAATATAGATAGAAAGAAATGTTTTATTGGGAACGGGTAGTTATCCCCATGATTGTTGGTCCAGAGTATCAGTGCAGGAGTGAGTGTTGAAATGAAAGATGAGAGTCACTGGCCAGTGTGTTTATTTGAAGGTTAAATATACAAAGCAGTGTCATGTGTTTTGAGCATCTCGTCCGAGACTCGAGTGACAGTGTAGGGACACGCGATTAAGGGGCTGTTCGCGGCAGCTCTTAGCGGCCAGCTGGAAGTGCATAAATACATATCTGCGCTGTCCAGATGGCGCTATAGTTTTATTAATATTTATAAAATACAGTGGTACCTCGAGATACGAATTTAATTCGTTACGGGATCATTGTCGTATGTCAAAACAATCGTATCTCAAAGCAATTTTCCCCATACAATTCCATACAAACTGCCATTAATTCGTTCTATCCCCTCAAATAGTGCTAGCAAAATAAAAATAGATTTTCTTCAGGTACCACGTGTTTTTGATTAAAAAAAATGTTTAAGTACATTTTGTAAAATCGGCAATGGATAATTGAGAGGTGGAGGTTAAAAAAAAGAAACTAGTAATAACGCACATAATCAATATTTATTGATTATTAATTGATTTTTACATATACACAATTCTGGCGCAAAATTATAGTAGTGAACTTCCATAAAAATTAGCGATCAAATATAAAATTATAACGCATAAAAAGTATCTCAAATTTTCGTCGTATGTAGAGGTAGAAATTCTCGAATATTATTCGTCGTATCTCAAATTATTCGTATGTCAGGGCATTCGTATCTCGAGATATCACTATACATCAATGTGTAGTGTATTTGCCGAGTTTTTATAACTTTCTAAATAATAACTACGCAGCTAATTGAATACGTATAGTTTTTTTGTGAACAACGTAACAACGTGTTAATTGTTTGTCGGTGATCTTAACTATTGCTAGTTACACAGGTCACCGACTTAATAATCAGTATTTACCTTACAATACAGGAAATCAGAGTAAACATGGATCAAGACGATCGATCAGAATTTTATTAATATTATTCCCGATCTCAGTCATAATAATCGATAAATATGTTTTTACTTTAGCGGGATTTTAACCCACGCGTATTATTACCAGTCGTAATAACCGATAAAATCAATTTAAAAAATTTCGACTTGAGTGGGATTTGAACCCATGACCACAGTATTTGTAGCCACGCTTCTTATCCCCTGAGCTATCATGCTGGTAAAAAATAAGTAGAAATAGAGAAAATTATGAACTTCGATGGCCAAGTTGTTTAGTGGCAAACTATTGCATATTTTTTTAATGGTTTTAAATTTTAACCCTACATTCCTTTACCTGACAAAAATAAAAATTATAGGCTTTATAGTTTATTCACCTCACTAAATTTATAAACTGAAATCATAAATAATTTGATATTTTTAATAAATAGTGTGCATTTTTTTATAATTGACTTCGGAATTGCACGCTTCATAAATCTTAACAGATGGACACGTTACTTTTACATTCATCGCAAGATTTGATTGCTTTTCGCTAATTTTATTTAAATTAAAATATATCAATAATTAAGCCGGATGATTTCTTGAGATTGTTACTTTTCAAAATTTTGTAGCTATTAATTTAACAAATATTTATATAGCTTATTTCGCATCCGGCATAAGCCCATTTCTATTAGTTAAAAGTACCTATACTGTAATGTATGAATTTTTTGCCCAAAGTTACCTACTACTGTAGGTTTAGTCTGTACAACAGAAGAATTCTTAATTTGTTTATATTTTTCTGTTTTGTTTATAATTTGTTATTATATCTCTATTCAAATATAGTGAGACGAGGTCGTATTTAACACCACGCATCAACCAAATACACATTTTATACAAAAGTTTATCCCCTTTGTACGAGTGTCGTTTGATGGCCACTAACATATATTTTCAAATAATGCGATGTGGACTAATATCCAATATCAACTGTGAGGGTGTCATTTATTATGCATTATTAAATATTTCTAATATTAATTTATTTAATATTATTATCATTAAAACACCCGAGATTTTAGATATATATAAATTATATGAAAATTATTCTTCCATCTGGTAACACTGATGGTTGAGGGACCTGCACATACACA